>SJYC01145364.1:0-27719 GCA_006408675.1 Madoqua kirkii | reverse complement strand
TCTAGACTAGTTGAATCATACAGTATACCCACAAAGACTGATAAAACTTATCAATGAAAGATGTATACAACACTGCACCAGATATCAGAATACATAGGAACAAAGCATGATAAAGAAAGCGTATATCATTGAATAGAGAAATGAAATCTGTCTGCAGTAGTAAAAGTTCTGTGAGGGTGCTCCAAGATTCCTATCACCTGTTGCTCATACTCTGTAGAATCCCCCCGCTTTGAGGTAAGGCCTATAAAAGTGATGGGATAACACTCATATAATTAGGCTATGTTATATGGCAAAAGTGAAAATATTTTGCAATTGTAAAAAAAAAAAATCAGTCAATTTTAAGTTAATCAAAGAGAGATTACCCTTGGTGGGCCTGCCCCAATCAGGTGACTCTTTTCAAAATAGTCTAGAGGTCACAGATGAAATATGTTAGAAATATGAAGCAGCAGAGATGTTTTCTTACTGGTCTTGAAGAAGAAACTGCCATGCAGTCGACAGAACCATATGTACATAGAGGCTACAGCCTCCAGGAGCTGAGACCCTCAGTCCTACAACCACAAAGAGCTGAACTCCGCCAACAGCCACATGAACTTGGAAGAGGACCTCAGATCTCAGATGCATTCAACCCAGCTGATACCTTGATTTCAGTCATATGAGACCCTCAGCAGAGAACCCAGCTATTCTGTGCCTAGACTTTTGACACACAAAAGTTATGTGATAATACACTTGTGCTGTTTTAAACTGCTATATTTGTGGTAATCTGTTATAGTATAACAGGTAACTAACACATCCACTTAGTCTTAAATGCAGATAGAGATGTATGTAAAGAAAAACTTAAGAAAGTATTATGTTTCTGATTACTAATAAGAACTATTAAAAAATTATAGGGAGTACCTATAAGATGAAATATTATGCAGCTTTCACAAATAATTCTTGAAGTGAATCACTTGGAAAAACAGTCACAATAAAATACTGAGAGGAAAAAGAACACAATGTTGCATAGATAGCATGATTCTTATTATGAATAATATGAATACAGATAAAAGAAAGATGACTGGAAAAAACTACATCATAGCATATAGTACTGATTATATCAATCGTAAGTAGTTATACTGATTTTGGCTTTCTTCCATATTGCTAAATGTTTGCCCAGTTGTTTTTTTTTTTAATATATAAACATGTTTTTCCAGTGGTCATGTATGGATGTGAGAGTTGGACTGTGAAGAAGGCTGAGCGCCGAAGAATTGATGCTTTTGAGCTGTGGTGTTGGAGAAGACTCTTGAGAGTCCCTTGGACTGCAAGGAGATCCAACCAGTCCATTCTGAAGGAGATCAGCCCTGGTATTTCTTTGGAAGGAATGATGCTAAAGCTGAAACTCCAGTACTTTGGCCACCTCATGCGAAGAGTTGACTCACTGGAAAAGACTGATGCTGGGAGGGATTGGGGTCAGGAGGAGAAGGGGACGACCGAGGATGAGATGGCTGGATGGCATCACAGACTTGATGGACATGAGTCTGAGTGAACTCTAAGAGATGGTAATGAACAGGGAGGCCTGGTGTGCTTTGATTCACGGGGTTGCAAAGAGTCAAACACGACTGAGCGACTGAACTAAACTGATATAGACATGTACTGCTTTTCATAAAAATACATGTTTGTATCATTTTAAAACTGTCTTAGAAAAAGCATTAAGGTTTTAAGTGTACATCAATAAATAAATGGATAAAGAATACGTGAGATACACACATTCATACAGAGAGAATATTGTTCAGCCTTTTAAAAGGAAATCTTTTAGTTTTTTACAACATGAATGAACTTTTGAGGGCATTATGCTAAGGGAGAGAAGCCAGGCACAGAAAGACAAATATGATCTGATCTCATGTATATTTGGAATCTGAAAAGGTCACACTCACAGAAGCAGAGAGTAGAATTGTAGTTTCTAGAGGCTGGGAGCAGGGATGGCTAGATAAAGTCCCAGGGTATAAAGTTTCATTTACATAGTATGAATAAGTTCTGGAGATTTAATGTACAATATGGTGACTACAGTTAACAATATTGTATTGTATACTTCAAAGTCTCTGAGAGTAAATCCTTAATGTTCTGACCACACAAAAAATAAAGATAGCTATATGAGGTGATACATACGTTAATTAGCTTAAACGTGGTAATCACTTCATAATATATACATCTATCAAAACCTCAAATTGTACACCTTCAATATATACAAGTTTTGCTTGTCAATTATACCTCAATTAAGCAGGAAAAGTAATCTTAAAGAAGAAAAGTTTCCACAGAATCAAATTAGCTCATTTCACAAGAATCTGGATGATTTACTACTATTATAATTCTAAAAATCAGAAACATAACATTTCTCAATCCAAGAACCATTGAGATAAATCCCATTGTGCTAAATATTGTGCCACTACAACAATTTCCAATATTATCACTCATAAGGTCAACTTTAATGAGTTACTAATAAAAACAGTAGAGTAGCAATCACAGCCTAATTAAAATAGATTCTGGACAGACACATACACACTCCCCATACCCACAGATTTCCTGGTCTGTTTATAATACCCATTAAATTTCTCAGGGCAGATGATAGGCACTAAGTGTTGACTGGATAACTAAAAGAATGAAGTATATGTACTAGAGACAAGTGATTTTCATTAGAAGCATCCACAAGATAGTACTTTAAGGAAAGATTTTAAACTCTGGAAGGAGCAGCAGAGATAATTGGATATCCTTCTAATAGAAAGTTGAGCCTCTGGGGATTATCTGATCCTATATGTGCATCTTTGTGTTTGAATATGCTATTTTATAACTAACTCTATAAAGATAAAGTAAACTTCTAGAAAGCTAACAGCAATACAAGTCATTCTTGTCCCTAGAAATAGAACTCAGTTGTGTCTAGTGTCATATCTTTGGCTACTGATGCACAGAACTGACTCATTGGAAAAGTCTTTGATGCTGGGAAAGACTGAAGGCAGGAGGAGAAGGTGACAACAGAGGAGGAGACGGTTGGATGGCATCACCGACTCGATGGACATGAGTTTGAGCAAGCTCCAAGAGTTGGTGATGAATAGGGAAGCCTAGCATGCTGCAGTCCATGGGGTTGCAAAGACTCAGCCGCAACTGAGAGACTAAAGTGAACTGAATTGGACTATGTCTAGTGGGATGCAGCTGATTACTGTCCTATGTATAGACCAGTTGTGGTAAACCCACTCCAAAATTCCTTTATTGCATATAAATTTATGGTTCTTTGACACCACCTCTGAATCATTTATAACATTTCTTCCACTTTTTCATTAATTAGTGAAATAAATCTTTGACATGCATTCATTTTATAATTTTATGAGTCATGATTTCTGAAAAGTATGCTTATAACTACATTCATTTACTATAATAAATGAATGCTTTGAGATAAGAAAATTAATTTTTCAAGTTTCAAGAAAAAATACAATAAGCTACTGTCAGTTAAGATTTTGTATTCCAGTCAGTGCTTAGTATCATGGTGTTTTAATCAGAAACTGCATGAACAACAATATAAAGACACCTTCAAGATAGTTAAATAAGAGATCAGTGGAATTATAAAAATGCATAGAAAAAGTCTACTTCAATAACATTATCATCAACAAGAAACAAATGTACTTTGAGATACCAGGCCTTTCTCTCAGCTTTGGACAGGCAGGGGGAACTGCTCAGCTTAAAGCAAACGTGGCAAGGATGCAAGCTTCCTAGAAAAAGGCCTCAATATCAAGGTCACTGGAAAATTTATGCAATCATCCCTTGGAAAGTCTGGAGTTTCTTAGTATAACCAGCTATAGCTTAGAAAATCCCCAGCACTAGTGATGCTTGTCTGTAAAGAGAAACCCAAAGAAATATACAATGAAGGAGGCCAAGTGCATACACTCAGGAGTAGTTGCCTGTGTTTCAAGCTCAACCCAATTTCTTACCAGCTGGGCAGAGTTGGGCGAATTAATAATATCTAATATCTCTATGCCTCTATCCTCTCATCTGTCAAGTGGGCAAGGGAACAGTCTCCACATCAGAGGAAAATCAATAATGCTACTATATGATTAACATTAAACACTAGTGCTTCATTAGGTGTATATTACCCTTTATTGTTACGAGCCACTGAACATTTACAGGGCTGTGCTGATAACTACAATCTTAACTGAATTACCTATAAGTAATAAGTCCAAACCGAACTATTTTGGGAACTATTGAAGAAATGGAAGTATTCCATACACTGCCAGAAAATTCTATAAAATCCAATACAATTCATATTTACTTGGTGACAGGAGAAAATCCAGTAAATGGATGAGCCTGACTAGCTAAAATGGAAAGTGCACTGTGCACAGGAATAGACAGCATAAATAAAAACACTACACAGTTCCCATCCGCCACTTTTCTAATTCACCTTTCTTCCACCTTTCCTATTCACCATGCCCTCCACTGTAATTCAGCTGCAAAAGCTCTACTGAAGAAATCTGGGGGGTTCCAAAGTTAGCAGATTGGATGAGGCAAGTGACAAAGCCAGAGAGGAAAAGCAAATATATTCCATCCTCACTCTTCTGGGCTGCAAATATGATCCTAGGTGAGTGGATTTGTTCTCCTCTGTGAGCTCCTCCTGCCAATACAGTAAATGGATACTTGGGTAAACTTGACACTTGTCACATTTATCTATGTTTAAAATTCAACATGTTGAAGAAACTTACTGTAACTCTCAAGAAAAAGTACCTGTATATTCATTAGAACTGCAATATTTGATGTTTGCTATATGTGGCAAAAAAATTTTTTTAAGCTTTCTTTTTCCAGTGAAACTCAGTATAGCCACAGCCATTCCTTGTGAAGAGAGTAGGATAGAATGAAAAATGCTAAGGAAGGCAGCGCTTCTCAACCTTAGCCATATTTTGTGATCTTTCAAAGGGACAAGTCTTTGGAAACTTTCAAAGAGACAAATGACCAGAAGAGTATTGTCGAAACCACTGGCCCATGATTCCCACTCTGAAAAGCAAAGGTCTAAGCAATAGTATTTTTTAGAGTTCCCTATGGCAGGCTTTCTCAACCCCATTGCTATTAACATTTTGGGCCAGATAGTTCTTTGTGTCACGGGGAGACTGTCCTCTTCACTATACGATGTTTTGTGACATTCAAGGCTTCTATTCACTAGATGCCAGGATACTTTCCCCAAGTTGTTGGAAGCAAAAATGTCTCTAGACATTGCCAAATGATCTGTGGTATGGCTGGTCATATCATACATTACTCACTAGTCAGAATACTAAGATCTATCAGGCAGAAAAAACATTAGTTCTGAGACCAGAGAACACAGCAAAACTGGTTAATTTTATAAAGGTATAAAGTAGTCATCCCTGGGGACTCAGTGAGAACTTGACCACCAAATCTGCCAGGAAAAGAAATTTGTCCTATATATCAGTAGGTCAATATAATTTTTCTATAAAGGAAACATAACACAATGATAAAGCTCTATATTTATTTTAAGTAAATGTTAACATTAAAATATAATGAATTCATTTGTGTAGGACCAAATAATTAACAGCCCTGAAAGATGTCCATGGATTAATCCCTGCAATGGTTGAATATATCACCTTTCATGGGAAAAGGGAATTTACAAATGTGATTCACCTACAGATCTAAGGACACGGGGAGATTATCCTGGATTCCAAGGTGGGCCCAATGTCACCACAAATGCTCTTGTAAGAGAGTGACAAGAGAATTAAAGGTAGGGAGAAGGCCACATGATAATGGAGGCAGACACTGGAGTGATGAGACCACGAGCCAAGTTATGTCAGCAAGAACCAGGAGCTGGAACGCTAAGGGAACGGATTTTACCCCAGAGTCCCTGAAAAATCAGCTCTGCTTACACTCTGATTACAGCCCCATAAAACTCATTTCATGCTCCTAAACTTCAGAACTGAAAGAGAACAAATTTGTGTTGTTTTCAACAACAAAGTTTATGAGATGTTGCTATGGCAGCAACAGGAAGCAAGTACAATGAAAAAGCCAGAAAAAAATTTTTAAAGCCAGAAACTTAAAAGAAATATTTTAGTTTATCACCAGCACTTGCAGATATTTGTGATAATTATTCATATATTATATCTAATTTTGCATATTCTGTTTTTAGTATTTATTAATAGCAACTTACTTTCTTTAAACATAATGCCAGGAACGTATCTAGGTATTTCACATAAATCACTTTGTTAATCCTTACAAATTTTCACTTAGGTAGATGCTGCTGTTGTCTAGAAGTTACCGTTCACAAGGTCAGACAGCTACATGATGTTTACAAGTCTTCCACTGACGATACTTTAGTCAACAAAGTTCTGAGACCTCTGATGCAAATATGAAGGTGAGGTCGCTCAGTCGTGTCTGACTTTTTGCAACCCCGTGGACTGTAGCCTACCAGGCTTCTCCGTCCATGGGATCCTCCAGGCAAGAATATTGGAGTGGGTTACCATTTCCTTCTCCAGGGGATCTTCTCGACCCAGGGATTGAACCCAGGTCTCTCGCATTGGAGGCAGACGCTTTAACCTCTGAGCCACCAGGGATATATTGTGCAAATATATCCACAAACAAAAACACATTCAATCCATATCCAATAATGCACCTGCAGGCAGTGCTACCATTTTTGTGGCCAGTGTTCACAGAGGCTATGCATAGACTGAGATATTTTCCATGTGCTTTTTTGTGGTTTTCCATGAGGTATTTGCTACAGTCACTAACTTCAAAAGTTTTCACTATCTGAGAGTCCTGTTCCTTTATAGCAGAAGTTGCATTGTCTCCCCAGTTGATATAAATTGTGTTATGCCCATCTAATCTGGTGGCTTCTTAATGTCCCTGATCTTAGCATATAGTTTTCCTTGCTTCAGTTAAGTTCAGTTCAGTCGCTCAGTCGTGTCTGACTCTTTGTGACACCATGAAATGCAGCACGCCAAGCCCCCCTGTCCATCACCAACTCCCGGAGTTTCCTTGCTTGCTGCTGCTAAGTCACATCAGTCGTGTTCGACTCTGTGTAACCCCATAGACAGCAGCCCACCAAGCTTCTCTGTCCCTGGGATACTCCAGGCAAGAACACTGGAGTGGGTTGCCATTTCCTTCTCCAACGCATGAAAGTGAAAAGTGAAAGAGAAGTCTTTCAGTCACGTCCGACTCTTCATGACCCCATGGACTGCAGCCCACCAGGCTCCTCCATCCATGGGACTTTCCAGGCAGGAGTACTGGAGTGGGGTGCCAGTGCCTTCTCTGTTTCCTTGCTTAGGGTTCTTCTAATAGCATCAAAGAATTGATGCTTTTGAACTATGGTGTTAGAGAAGACTCCTGAGAGTCCCTTGGACTGCAAGGAGATCCAACCAGTCCATTCTAAAGGATATCAGCCCTGGGATTTCTTTGGAGGGAATGATGCTAAAGATGAAGCTCCAGTAGTTTGGCCACCTCATGCAAAGAGTTGACTCATTGGAAAATACTCTGATGCTGGCACGGATTGGGGGCAGGAGGAGAAGGGGACGACAGAGGATGAGATGGCTGGGTGGCATCACCAACTCGATGGACGAGAGTCTGAGTGAACTCCGGGAGTTGGTGATGGATAGGGAGGCCTGGCGTGCTGCAATTCATGAGATCGCAAACAATCGGACATGACTGAGCAACTGAACTGAACTGAACTGAATAACTGTGTTCTAAGATTGACTGCTCTCCTTCCAACCACATATAGAAACTTAACACACAAATTCTTATCACCTCCACAAGTTTGAGGGATCAGAGATAAACCAGCATTTGGTATCTACTACTTTCCAGAACCTCCTTAGCAGTTTTGCATGACATCTTGCTCTCCAGTATTGTAATGGGTCTGTCAACTCCCTGACCCACATATGCCATACACTATCCTACATGTAGGCGTATTGGAGACATAACAGAAAACAAGACAGTTCAAGACCCTTCATTCTCAGAGAAGGCAATGGCAACCCACTCCAGTACTCTTGCCTGGAAAATCCCATGGACGGAGGAGTCTGGTGGGCTGCAGTCCATGCTCAGGGTCAGACACAACTGAGTGACTTCCCTTTCACTTTTCCCATTCATGCATTGGAGAAGGAAATGGCAACCCACTCCAGTGTTCTTGCCTGGAGAATCCCAGGGACAGGAGAGCCTGGTGGCTGACATCTATGAGGTTGCAGAGTCGGACAAGACTGAAGTGACTTAGTAGCAGCAGCATTCTCGTCAGGCAAAACACAAGCAGACAAGCAAGTAGCACACTTTAATGATAAACTTTATGAGGAAAATAAAATAGTAGTACAGAAAAGAGTGATGTGGTACAGAGATTCCCCTTGCAATTTCTCCAAGGTCTTGCCTATAGTTTGGAACTGAAACTGTGAGAGGGAGCAGGATATGCAGGGAAAACATTACAGGAAGAGGAAGAGCATATGTAAAGGACATGAGACGGGAACAAGCTCAGCATAACTGTACAAAAGAAAGAAGGTCGATATGGCTAGAAGAGACTGGACAAAGGGGAGAATGGGACTAGGTAGATCATGAAGATTAGGCTGGGACCAGTTCATATAGGGACTTGTATTTTATTTGTAGTAAAAAAAGAATAATTCGGAGTTTCAATGAGGGGACTGTTGTGGGTCATCCCAAAAGATGATTAAGTACTAAACCTGCTGCTGCTGCTAAGTCACTTCAGTCGTGTCTGACTCTGTGTGACCCCATAGACGGCAGCCCACCAGGCTCCCCCGTCCCTGGGATTCTCCAGGCAAGAACACTGGAGTGGGTTGCCATTTCCTTCTCTAATGCATGAAAGTGAAAAGTGAAAGTGAAGTGGCTCAGTCGTGTCTGACTCTTTGCGACCCCATGGATGTAGCCCACCAGGCTCCTCCATCCATGGGAGTTTCCAAACAAGAGTACTGGAGTGGGGTGCCATTGCCTTCTCCGAAGTACTAAACCTAGGTACCTGCATATGAGACCTTATTTGGGAATTGGTTCTTTGCAGATGTAACCAAGTTGAGATGAGGCCATACTGGATTATGGTAGACCCTAAACCCTTAAAAGGATGGACACACACTCACAGGGAGAGAACCAGGCCACAATAGAGGCAGAAATTGGAGTGATGTATCTCTAGACCAAGCAAAGCCAGGGACTCCCAAAGCTGCCAAGAAGGAAAAAGGCAAGGAAGGATCATCTGCTAGAGACTTCAGAGAGAGCATAGCCCTGCCAACACCTTGGCTTTGAACCTCTAGCCTCCAGAACTGTGAGAAAACAAATTTTTATTGTTTTAAGCCACCTGGTCTGTGGAAATTTGTTGCTGCAGCACTAGGGATCTAATACAGGTACTAGTAAGAGAATATATATTATTTAAAAGCTTGCCTTGAGATCATGTAAGGAAAGGACTATAGTGGACCAAGAATAGGGGAAAAAGATAATAGTTAGGCTGGAGGCTAATGAAGTGGTTCATACATGAAATGATACTGGATTATAGTTTCAACAAAGGTAATGACAGAAAATAATCAGACAACAAATAATAACTGCTGCAGAGAGTGTACAGAAAAGGGAACCTCCCTATATTATTGGTGGAAATGTAAATTGGTAGAGTCACTATGAAAACAGTATGGAGATTCTGTAAAAGATGAAAAAATAGAGCTACCATATGATCCAGCAATCCCACTCCCAGGCATATATCTGCAAAAGACAAAAACTATTATTTGAAAACATATATGCACCCCAGTGTTTATAGCACCACTATTTACAACAGCCAAGACATGGAAACAACCCAAGTGTCCCTCAACAGTTGAATGGATAAAGAAGATATGATACATACATACACACACACACACACACACACACACACACTATACACAGTTATTACTGAGCCATAAAAAAAGAATGAAACAATAACATTTGCAGCAACATGGATGGACCTAGATATTATCATACTAAGTGAAGTATGCCAGAGAAAGACAAATATCAAGTGATATCACTTATACATGGAGTATTTTAAAAAGATACAAATGAACTATATATATACACGTATATGTATATGTATACATGTATATATACATGTATATATGTATACACATACACACACACACACACACACAAAATAGAAATAGATCCACAGACAAACCTATGGCTACCAAAGGAAAAAAGGACAAACTAGGATTTTGAAATTAACAGACACATACAACTATTTATAAAACAGATAAACAGCAAGGACCTAACATATATCATGGAGAACTACACCTGACATCTTATTATAAACTATACTGGGACAGAATTTGAAGAAAATAAATATATATAGGGAGAGAAAAGGCTAAATTGCAATGTTTTACACATGAAACTAACACAGCAGTATACATCAACTATTCTTCAATTTAAAAAAGAGAGAAAATCTTCAGACAGGGTGAAATTTGAAGATAGTAGAATTGGAGTTCCAAACGTATTAGGTGTGGTCAGTGACTGAAAATGGAATCAAAGATCACTCCCGGGTTTAGTCAGAGGTGTACTGTGCTACCATTGAGATGAGGAAGGCTAGGGGAATAGCAACTTTGGGACATGGTTAGGCAGATGTGATCCCTTTTGCATACTTTAAGTTTGAGATGCTTATAAAACATGCAAGTTAATTTGATATATTAGCATGGTAGGCCTATAACAATCCCTGACTTTTATTATTCATGACTTTGTATAATCATGTCCCTTTGACTATGGATGAACCTAGTGACCTGCTAGGCCAACATGATAGGATGTCACTTCTGAGATTAGGTGATAAAAAGCCTGACTTCCATCTTGCTGGTACTCTCTCTACTACTCAGTTTTATAAAGCCAACTGCCATACTAGGAGCTGCCCCACAGAGAAGCCCATGTGGCAAGAAAGTGAGGGGACCTCTGCCCAACAACCAGAGAGAAGCTGGGTCCAACAACTCTTAAGGAACTAAATCTTTCCAACAACCATGGAGTGAACTTGGAAAAAAATCATGCACCAGTCAAACCTTGCCAACATCTTGACTGCAGCCTTGTGAGAGACCCTGAGCCAGAAGACCCAGCTAAGCCACACCCAGATTCCTAACCGACAGAACCCATGAGACTGTGTTTATTTCAAGACACTAAGTTTCTGGTAAATTTATATGTAGTACATAGATAACTAACGCAGATGGGTAGAACTTGGAAGAAATCGGACTTGCAGGCATAGATTCAAGAGTCATCAATATATGGGTTTTATTTTAAAAACTAGATATGGTCATTTATGGGCTTCCCTGGTTGCTCAGACGGTAAAGAATCAGCCTGCAATGTGGGAGACCTGGGTTCAATCCCTGGGTTGGGAAGATCCGCTGGAGGAGGAAATGACAACCCACTCCAGTATTCTTGCCTGGAGAATCCCATGGATGGAGGAGCCTGGCAGGCTACAGTTCATCGCGTGGCAAAGAGTCGGATACGACTGAGTGGCTAATACTTTTCACTTTTATGGTCAGTTGTGCAAGGAAGATACGGAAGAAGACTCATGATTGAGGCCTTGAACTACAACTTAGTGAGGCCAAACACAAAAACAGGAATAAGCAAAGCAAAATAGGAATGGACGAGGTAGGAGGAAAATTGGGAAAAACCAGTCAGCAAGGCAGTATGCTTACTTCGAGAATGCTCAACAATGTGGGTGAAGTCAGGAAGCAGGTTCAGTTTAGTTCAGTTACTCAGTCATGTCCAACTGTTTGCCACCCCATGAACCGCAGCACGCCAGGCCTCCCTGTCCATCACCAACTCCTGGAGTTCACTCAAACTCATGTCCATTGAGTCAGTAATGCCATTCAAGCATCTCATCCTCTGTTGTCCCCTTCTCCTCCTTCCTTCAATCTTTCCCAACATCACAGTCTTTTCAAATGAGTCAGCTCTTCGCATCAGGTGGCCAAAATACTGGAGTTTCAGCTTTAACATCAGTCCTTCCAATGAACACCCAGGACCAATTTCCCTCAGGATGGACTGGTTGGATCTCCTTGCAGTCCAAGGGACTCTCAAGAGTCTTCTCCAACACCACAGTTCAAAAGCATAAATTCTTCCACGCTCAGCTTTCTTCACAGTCCAAATCTCACATCCATACATGACAACTGGAAAAACCATAGCCTTGACTAGATGGACCTTTGTTGGCAAAGTAATGTCTCTGCTTTTGAATATACTATCTAGATTGGTCATAACTTTCCTTCCAAGGAGTGAGCATCTTTTAATTTCATAGCTGCAGTCACCATCTGCAGTGATTTTAGAGCCCCCCAAAATAAAGTCAGCCACTGTTTTCACTCTTTCCCCTGTTTCCCCATCTATTTCCCATGAAGTGACGGGACCAGATGCCATGATCTTAGTTTTCTGAATGGAAGCAGGTAGACAGTTGGATTTCACTGGGTTTGGAAATGTTTTCAAGTGAGTTTAATAGAAAAATTAAGAGGCAAGAGTTTTAAGAGCTTAATGGGGTATAATACTGTTGGAGCATGAAACATCTTGTTCATATATAAGATGCCCATGCAGGATCATATTTTTTCTAATACTTTTGACTTGCCAACATAATGTCATGCTAATTGAAAGCTAACTTGGTTCAAGTAGTCCCATAGAACTGTTTCATGATAATGATTAAGAAGCAAACACACATAATTTGACAGACTGAAAAGATCCAGTTCCCTTTAGCTGACTCTGTTTTAAATCCCTGGGTAATACATCCAGTGTTTGCACTTAAGAAAAATGCTTTCAGGCATGATGGAGTCTAAATACTCTCACATTGCCTGCCTGGAAGCTAGTCCACTCTTCTCTACCTGTTAACTTTGATGCAAACTATGGACTTGACTTTGCAGTTTTACAGGATTTACAATTTGTTCTTGGAAAAAATAGACACAATTTTCAACTCCAGTAGATATTATTGCAATCATGCCACTAGAAAACCTAATTTTGAGAAACTTATGGGCTTCAAGGAAAATAGATGAAAAAAATAGTTTCTCGTCAACAGCATGCAGAGATTCATGTCATCAATTATTTACTAGACCAAAAAAGTACCTAAAATGTTGTGTGGGGCAACATGATGAAAAACCACAGTGACATTATCATCCCCAATAGCAAGATCACACCTTCCCTACTGAGGGAATTTCTCAATAGACTACACCATCCGTTTTCCATCTACCAGTAATGAAATGCTTTGAGCCAGAGGGGTAGAAAGCCCTCTTAATCCATATTTGTCAGTACCACTAAAACCACTGTTTTTTTACCTAGTATTTATCATTTATCTTGTCTAACAGTTCTACTTAAAAGCCCAAGTATGGTTCATTAGCAATATTCAACCTTTAGAATGTTAATGATATTATCTATTGAGCTACATTAATTTGATTATTTTGAACTATATATAGCTATTGCTTTTTCAATTTTATTTATCTAATAGAAAAGCCTTTAAAAACATCAAGTCTGAAAAGGAATGTTTAAAGGTGCCTTTGGAAGGCATTTCTCAAGATCATTCTATCAACATAGGCCCTGTCTCTGCTCCTAACAGTTTCTCCATTAAAAGATGACAGTTTGGGGAGAATTCCAAGCCTTCTGTACTATGATATACGTGCTTTGTTACATTCCATTCTTGTTTTTCAGGCCACTTCACTAAAATTTAATGCATGGTGACTGACACTCCCACTGAAATTTGTCTGCAACTAATATATTCTAGTAGCTACTATCATGCATTCCTTCTCTTCTATTTGCTCACTTCGACTTTCTCCCCTAAAGACATTACTTGTTAGAAATATGCTGGGTTGACTATTTTCCTGCCAAAAACTGCAGATTCTAATTAAATAACTCAGAGAAAAGCAGTTATAACAAAAAGCTAAATTACAAGGCCTTGGGAATGGAACTGTTTCCAGGTGGGGAAGGACAGTGAGGATGGAATAAACTTCCACTGGACTCTAAGAGGAGACAGAGTGGCATAATGAAAAGCCTGTTGCCCTTTGTGTCCTAATCCTGGGCTTGAATCCCAGCTATGTTACTTCAGGGAAAATTAGTTCATATCCTGCAACTGATTTTCTCTATAAGAATAGGAAACATAATAACAACCTTGCATGTCTCAAAACACTCAGTAAGGTAAAATATTACTTCTCTGTCTCTGGCATGCATTCCATGTGTAGCATACTAACACTGGAAATGGACTAAAAATACTTTGCATAAGTAGCATTTATCTGAATAGTGCAATTGGTTTCACTTAAATCAACTCAGACATGAGTTGGTATGCCCATTTATCCTCCTACTCGATGAGGTCTAATAATTTATAATTAGATGATTTCCAAAAATAAGCAGATACCCAAGACTGCTTTAACATACCAATTTAATGAATCATTCAGAAGTCTTTAGCCTCTAAAGATCAATAGCACTGCTTCCTACATAAACATTGGTAGTTGGAGGTTTTTAAAAAGTAAGGCTGCATGTCTACATCACTATTCAAGGAAGCATCATATTTCTTAGAGCTAGAAAACACTGCCTGAATTTCCTTGTGTATATTCATACATATAAGCAAGAGTGCATTTAAAACCCATTGTAACTGCTGAAAGGAAAAGATCAACCTTCATTTGTGCTCAGTAACAATGCTTTGTCTGAAGAAACAACATGTTTTCCAAAAGTCTAATCAAAACTCTATTATTTCAATTAAACTAATCGATTCACCACCAGAGGTTGATGAAGGTTGAGCTTCAGGACCTTTTAAATTACACATGGCTCTTTTCAAACCCTGTACTTAATTCTGCAGTTGTAATTTTGCATCATTTCTTCTTATAGACTGGGGCCAAATTTGTATAAATTTCAGAGCCCATCAAAACTAGACTCCCCCTGATTCACCATATGTACATAAACTACTCATTATCATGTTTCTTGTCAAGTTGACTAAACATTTCACTTCTCTAAAGACCCCAAGACATTGAAAATAAAAATGAAACATCAAGCTCTTATTCACCATTTGGTGAAGACAGTACTTTTACATGGATTACCAGATGGAAATTTATAGCACCAGCTTTTGGAAAGTAATGACGTATGGAGTAACAGGAAGAGCAGTAACATGGCAGTTAAGAACCTTAGATGCAAGTCCATACATTAAGAGCTTTGCAAAGTCGCTTAAACCCTCTAGGCTTTAGTATTCTTACCTTTATGATAAATGATGAAATAAACACTACAATTTTTTCTTGGAAAATTTAAAATTATATATTCTAGCAATATTATTCAAAGTCATATCATTTTGCACTCCATCTCACATTGCCACAAACAGATGCAATAGCAATAGCACACTCGCTCTTCCAAAGGTTTACCCATACTCAGGACACTGAGAAGTGTCCCCTAGAATGACAACTTTGGTCAGCTTGCTTCATCAACTTAAAACACAAGACTATGCTTCATCAAATAGTCAAATACAATCTAGATGTACTATTTTAAGAATGGGGCTAAAGAAGAAAATTTCACATGAAAATTACTGCCAATGTTTCCTTATTTATCCTTACTTATCATAGTGATATTCAATTATCCAAGTATCATTAAATAATACTTCTTGGATAGCTATTTCTAATATGGCTCAGCCATTTCAACCCTTCTACATGTACATGTCATTTCCTCCACTGAGAGATGGAGTCTATATGTCCACTCCTCTAAATCTGGGCTGCCTTTTGGACTCAAAAAATAAGCAGAATATATCAGAAATGGCATTCTATGTTCCATTTAATGCAGCACTAAATAAATAGAATATTTCTTATACTAAACTAAACTTCCAAAGTTAGTTTAGTTTAGTTTTCTAAAGCTACCTATACAATATAAACACAGGTAGTAATCAACTTAGAGGCTTAAACCATCATGTCTTTTCAAATCAGGTGTAAAGGAATGGGTCTCTGTGGTATTTCACTTCACACTCAGTGATCTCATTTAACATTGCAGCTTTTCTTTTTGTACTGGCTATGGCATTCTTTTGATTCTTTATTTCTTCATTTTTTAATATTTCTTAGGGCTAACCTCTCACTTTCAGGTATCCAATCAACAAATGAATAAGTAACCTCTGTGCTCAAAGAAATAGCTGTTATAGTTAGAGTGCCATATAAAACAGAGAACTAATTCAATAGGTTACGAAAATTTTTGTCTTACAAGCAGTGTTATACTGATCGGGAATTTCAATGAACTAATAATTTGACATATAGCTATAGTCATGTTATGCCTGCATGCATGAGTACTAAGTTGCTTTAATCGTGTCTGACTCTTTGCGACCCTATGGACTGTAGCCCACCAGGCTCCTCTGTCCATGGGATATCCCAGGAAAGAAAACTCGTGGGTTTCCATGCCTCCCTCCAGAGGATCTTCCCAACCCAGGGATCAAACCCACGTCTCTTAGATCTCCTTCACTGGCAGATGGGCTCTTTACCATTAGTGCCCCGTGGGAAGCCTCTAATCATGACCAAAAAAAAAAAAAATGATAAAGATCACAGGTTTTTCATACAATTTCTAACAAACACAATTTTACTCTCTGTACTAATGTTAAATTAGAACAAAGAAAGCTTCCTTCAGATAGCTCTTGGAATTTTTCACAGGTTTTATGACTGGTACGTGCCAACAGCAGCACATAATACCAATTCTTTGTGTCATAACTGTGCTTGGAAAGAGAGCCAGCTCTAAAATAACTACTATCCAAGTAGCAGATGTGTTTGTAGATCAACATATTGACTTTTGTATAACACAAAATAAAGATCAAAGTGCACAAAATCAATGTAATCAAGATGATGGAAATTTGAATTTTATAGAACTAGACCGATAGTTAGAACTCCAACTAAACTGAGTCATATTTTCATGAACATAAACTAAGAGATGGTAAACAAAAACCACCACATGTTTAATATTCATAACCGACTTAGGACACTTGAGAAATTAGAGCCTGCTACGTCTTTTAAAATACAAAAAATAAAAGTGCAGCAAGAGATTTATTCAATACAATTTGATCCTCTATGTAATAGATGTATCCAAGGTATGTAGGCTGCTGCTGTTGCTGCTGCTAAGTCGCTTCAGTCTTGTCTGACTCTGTGCGACCCCATAGACGACAGCCCACCAGGCTCCGCCGTCCCTGGGGTTCTCCAGGCAAGAATACTGGAGTGGGTTGCCATTTCCTTCTCCAATGCATGAAAATGAAAAGTGAAAGTGAGGTCCTGCAGTCCTGTCTGACTCTCATAATAATAACAATTGAGCAATTATCTTCAGTTAACTCAAGGTTAGTTAATCGAATCTAAATCCTCAGACTTCCAGAAGAGCAAGAGTCTGCCTATTATTCACAATTATTTTTTTTAATATTTTAGCATTCTATTTTAGATAACTTCTGAGTTGAAAAAAATTCCATAGGTCACTGCATAAAATCCATGTTCAGCTCCTAAAATGTGTATGCACTCATACACAGACCACATATTTGGGCAAAATCCATATAAACATGCTGCTAAATCACTTCAGTTGTGTCTGACTCTGTGCGACCCCATAGATGGCAGTCCACCAGGCTGCCCCGTCCCTGGGATTCTCCAGGCAAGAACACTGGAGTGGGTAGCCATTTCCTTCTCCAGTGCATGAAAGTGAAAAGTCAAAGTGAAGTCGCTCAGTCCTGTCGACTCTTAGCGACCCCATGGACTGCAGCCCACCAGGCTCCTCTGTCCATGGGATTTTCCAGGCAAGAGTACTGGAGTGGGGTGCAATTGCCTTCTCCGCCATATAAACATAAATATATATATATACACACACACAGGCACACACACACATATCAAGGCTCTGAGTGCTTTCATTATTCCTTAGCCTCAGGTAATTTAATTGAGAAGACACTAAAAAGTTCACACAATTATTCAGTTATTCACATAATATTTCCTATCAGCCAACTCAGGTGTCACTTGAAAACAGTGGCAAGTTAGACCATAGATGATGGCAGATTATAATGGTAGAAAAAGGCCCTGCCGCTGATTAGACAGGCAATGTCAATGACATTTCATACTTAAGTCAAGAATGAACCATTTAAACCTATTTATCCTGGTTCCAAATAGGAAAAGGAGTACATCAAGCCTGTATATTCTCACCCTGCTTATGTAACTTCTATGCAGAGTACATCATGAGAAACGTTGGGCTGGAAGAAGCACAAGCTGGAATCCAGGTTGCCGGGAGAAATATCAATAACCTCAGATATGCAGATGATACCACCTTTATGGCAGAAAGTGAAGAGGAACTAAAAAGCCTCTTGATGAAAGTGAAAGAGGAGAGTGAAAAAGTTGGCTTAAAGCTCAACAGTAGGAAAACGAAGATCATGGCATCTGGTCCCATCACTTCATGGGAAATAGGTGGGGAAACAGTGGAAACAGTGTCAGACTTTGTTTTTTGGGGCTCCAAAATCACTGCAGATGGTGATTGCAGCCATGAAATTAAAAGACGCTTACTCCTTGGAAGAAAAGTTATGACCAACCTAGATAGCATGTTGAATAGCAGATATTACTTTGCCAACAAAGGTCCATCTAGTCAAGGCTCTGATTTTTCCAGTGGTCATGTATGGATGTGAGAGTTGGACTGTGAAGAAAGCTGAGCATGGAACAATGGATGCTTTTGAACTGTGGTGTTGGAGAAGACTCTTGAGAGTCCCTTGGACTGCAAGGAGATCCAACCAGTCCATTCTGAAGGAGATCAGCCCTGGGATTTCTTTGGAAGGAATGCTGCTAAAGCTGAAACTCCAGTACTTTGGCCACCTCATGCGAAGAGTTGACTCATTGGAAAAGACTCTGATGCTGGGAGAGATTGGGGGCCTGAGGAGAAGGGGACGACAGAGGATGAGATGGCTGCATGGCATCATGGACTAGTTGGACGAGAGTCTGAGTGAACTCCGGGAGTTGGTGATGGACAGGGAGGCCTGGCGTGCTGCAATTCATGGGGTCGCAAGGAGTTGGACATGACTGAGTGACTGAACTAACAGAATGACTCTGTGATAAACTTATTGGCAAGGAAGTTTCAGTGATTGTAAAACTAATTTTTAATTGATTCAATTTTTAGTTTTCTAGAAATCACCAGTATTTGGGTTGCATAGCCATGCACGTCCAGATTCTTAGACTCGGTCTCTCTCCAAGCGCCTTTTCTAAGTTTCTGTTCAAAAGATTGAATTTCTTTAGAAACTGTAGCTTTCTGGAGCTTCTATTTGTGAAAAAGTAGAATGCATTTTCCCCTGTCCCATCACAGGATGAGTTTGGGAAAGAATCACAAAGGGTAATAGATCATTAAGATTTCTCATTAAGAAGATGGATCTCCAGACACATATTTTCCTACTGGCTACAAACACAGTACATTTTGATGGTGATAGCTTCCCTTCCACAGAAACCTTCTCAAGTGGGAGTTTTACCTACAGAACAACTTGTGACTTTTCTTAACAGTTTTAAACACATTCATTTCGATTTTCCTCAAACAGGCCAAGGAGGAAGATTGGAAAAAGGAGAAATTAATGAACTTAACCTTATGTTTTTCAATTATATTGTATGGAATCCTGAATCTCAAAAAAAGTCTTAGCTATTCTTCCATAGTATTTTTCAGTAACTCAAAGAATGTTAATTTTCAAACATTTAAATTCCATTCTCATCTTAATTTTTTGAATATATGTATTCTCCAAAGAACAACAACAACAAAAATACCAGAAAGTGGTACAAATTAAGTACTATAACCATTAGCTGTTTTTTTTTCCATTTTCTTTTTTCACTTATATAACTTGAATTATTGAAACAAGTTAAATTGTTTTCATGAAGATCACAAAATCCTATTTGATCAATCTTACATAATTTATATATTTACAACTGTTAAAAAAAATTGGAAAGCTATGACAGCCCACATGCCAAATCTGGCCGACTGCCTTTTTTGTAAGGCCCACAAGCTAAAAATGGAATTCACATTTTTAAATACTTGGGGGAAAAGGAAGACTATTTTGTGACAAGTGGAAATTGTATGAAATTCAAATTTCAGTGTCCATAAATAAAGTTGTACTGCAACACAGCCATGCTAAGGATCACTATTTAAGAATTAAAACACCCGTTTAGTCCTTTGACACTGTGTATTTTACATGAACAATTTTCAGAGAAAGTGCAAATCATGAAAATAGCATGTTCAATAGCTACATGACTGAGACAAACAGTGAGGGGGATTTTCCCCACATATTCAGATATCTGAATGTATAAGTGACTTTTAGAAATGGCAAATATTTAAGGGAAAATCTTTATACAATATTAAGTAAGTAAATTACCAGTCATATTTAGGTGCTCCTGAAGTGGCTGTATTTGACAACTGAAAAGCATGTGACCATCTGAAGAGCTAATACATGAATTCTTTTTTAACTCACCTGCCTCTATGATAGTCATTTAAGCAGTAAAAAGGTAAATATGTCTGGTTTTTCAGTTTGACTTCTCATAAAATTACTTAGGATATGTACTGAAAACTCATTTTTGAGTAGATACTATTAATATAATTGAGAAGTGCACAATTTTGTGCCTCAAGAGGTTAGATCTTCACAAAATACATTTCTTTATGAATGTCAAGCTGCAACTCAGAAAACAAAATTGTTATCGATTACAACACAATCTTCAATCTATAGAAGAGCTCAAAGGACATAGTAGGAGATCAAAACAACACAAAACCACTTTCTTGACCCTTACCCTGTACTCCCCTTTCCCCCACAGTGAGATATTTTATTCTCTCAGTAACTTCAGATTTCAACAACAGTCTCTCTAGCTCTGGAAAAAACATATTCCTTTGTCAAAGAAACTTGCCCCTTTCTTAATCATCAAAGCAAAAGTTCAAAACAGGAGTTGGCTTTTTCATTCTTGAGGTAATATAGTGTCCAGTGGTTACTGAACTATGAGTTAAGCCTATCTGGATTTGAATCCACCAGCAATTGGTGTGATCGGCTTCAGTCAATCAAGCCTCTTGAGAAATCTGTATGCAGGTCAGGAAGCAACAGTTAGAACAAGACATGGAGCAACAGACTGGTTCCAAACAAGAAAAGGAGTATGTCAAGGCTGTATACTGTCACCCTGCTTATTTAACTTAAATGAGGGTACACATCCTGAGAAATGCTGGGCTGGAAGAAGCACAAGTTGGAATCAAGATTGCCAGGAGAAATATCAATTACCTCAGATATGCAGATGACACCGCCCTTATGGCAGAAAGTGAAGAGGAACTAAAAAGCCTCTTGATGAAAGTGAAAAAGGAGAGTGAAAAAGTCGGCCTAAAACTCAACATTCAGAAAACTAAGATCATGCATCCAGTTCCATCAGTTCATGGCAAATAGATGGGGAAACGATTTTATTTTCTTGGGCTCCAAAATCACTGCAGATGGTGAGTGCAGCCATGAAATTAAAAGATGCTTGTTCCTTGGAAGGAAAGCTATGACCAGCCTAGACAACATACTAAAAAGCAGAGACATTACTTTGCCAACAAAATTCTGTCTAGTCCAAGCTATGGTTTTTCCAGAAGTCATGTATGGATGTGAGAGTTGGACCATAAAGAAAGCTGAGCACCAAAGAAGTGATGCTTTTGAACTGTGGTATTGGAGAAGACTCTTGAGAGTCCCTTGGAGTGCAAGGAGATCCAACCAGTCCATCCTAAAGGAGACCAGTCCTGGGTATTCACTGAAGGACTGACGTTGAAGCTGAAACTCCAATACTTTGGCTACCTGATGCAAGGAGCTGACTCATTTGAAAAGACTCTGATGCTGGGAGAGATTGAAGGTAGGAGGAGAAGGGGACGACAGAGAGTCGGCCTAAAACTCAACATTCAGAAAACTAAGATCATGCATCCAGTTCCATCAGTTCATGGCAAATAGATGGGGAAACGATTTTATTTTCTTGGGCTCCAAAATCACTGCAGATGGTGAGTGCAGCCATGAAATTAAAAGATGCTTGTTCCTTGGAAGGAAAGCTATGACCAGCCTAGACAACATACTAAAAAGCAGAGACATTACTTTGCCAACAAAATTCTGTCTAGTCCAAGCTATGGTTTTTCCAGAAGTCATGTATGGATGTGAGAGTTGGACCATAAAGAAAGCTGAGCACCAAAGAAGTGATGCTTTTGAACTGTGGTATTGGAGAAGACTCTTGAGAGTCCCTTGGAGTGCAAGGAGATCCAACCAGTCCATCCTAAAGGAGACCAGTCCTGGGTATTCACTGAAGGACTGACGTTGAAGCTGAAACTCCAATACTTTGGCTACCTGATGCAAGGAGCTGACTCATTTGAAAAGACTCTGATGCTGGGAGAGATTGAAGGTAGGAGGAGAAGGGGACGACAGAGGATGAGATGGTTGGATGGCATCATCGACTCAATGGACGTGAGTTTGAGTAACTCTGGGAGGTGGTGATGGACAGGGAGGCTTGGTGTGCTGCAGTCCACAGGGTCACAAAGAGTTTGACACGACTGAGTGAGTAAATGGAACTGAAATAAACTGAACGAAGTCTCAATGTCCTCATCTGTAAATGGAGTTAACAATAGAATCTACTGGGAGAAGGCAATGACACCTCACTCTAGTACTCTTGCCTGGAAAATCCCAGGCAAGGATGGAGGAGCCTGGTAGGCTGCAGTCCATGGGGTCGCTGAGAGTCAGACACGACTGAGCAAATTCACTTTCACTTTTCACTTTCCTGCATTGGAGAAGGAAATGGCAACCCACTCCAGTGTTCTTGCCTGGAGAATCTCAGGGACGGGGGAGCCTAGTGGGCTGTCGTCTATGGGGTCACACAGAGTTGGACACGACTGAAGCAACTTAGCAGCAGCAGAGGGCTGTTGCAAAAATTGAGTGAGTTAACACAAGTGTACAGACGAGTCTCTGGTACTTGGTTTATATTCAGCATGTATTGGCTACTACTGTGTTCAGTCTCCTAGTCATATCTGACACTTTGTAACCCCAGGACTGTAGGCCACCAGGCTCCTCTGTCTGTGGATTCATTTTCCTTCAATGAGGCTTTCTTTCATTCACTTAAAACATGATCAATCTAATAACTGCAAAGCTCTGTTTAGCAATGTCCTAACCCAATATCACTAAAAAAGCAAAACTTGCTGAAGGTTCAGATAACAGCATCTGTAACAATGAAGTATTTTTAAATTAAGGTACATCCATTACTTAGATATAATGCTTGCTGTTGTTGTTCAGTCACTAAGTCAAGTCCAGCACTTTGAGATCCCATGCCAAGCTTCCCTGTCCTTCACCATCTCCCAGAGTCTGCTCAAACTCATGTCCATTGAGTTGGGGATGCTGTCTAACCATCTCATCCTCTGTTGCCCAGTTCTCCTCTTGCCTTCAATCTCTGCCAGCATCAGGGTCTTTTCCAATTACTCGGCTCTTCACATCAGGTGGCCAAAGTATTGGAGCATCAGCTTCAGCATCAGTCCTTCCAATGAACATTCAGAGTTGGTTTCCTTTAGGACTGACTAGTTTGATCTCCTCGCTGCCCAAGTTGAACACCTAATACATTATGTGTGTGCTAAGTCTCTTCCGTCATGTTCGATGCTTTGCAACCCTATGGATCATAGCCTGTCTGGCTCCTCTGTTCATGGGATTCTCCAGGCAAGAGTACTGGAATGGGATGCTATTTCCTACTCCAGGTGATCTTCCCGATCAAGGGATCGAACCTACGTCTCTTACATCTCCTTCACTGGCAGGTGGCTTCTTTGCCACTAGCACCACCGGGGAAGCCTGTAAACATAACTGCTGCATGCAATGAGAAACCTGAATGACTCTCTCTACTGCACTACTTGCTTCATTGCAACGGTCTGCAGCCGAATGTATAGCATCTCTGAGGTATGCCAGTATGTGCTATGTTAAAACTTCTGATAGGTAACGAATAACTGAAAATTAGTACGCCTTACTTTAAAAGTAAGCCATTCCTTGCCTTTACCACTTTAATATTTAAAGTATCATAAAATGAATTATTCATTATGTTACTTTAGTTCATTTAGTTCAATAAATATTCTACTGAAGCAAATCCACTTTATCTTCAAAAATAATTACCCTTTAGAGTCACCTACAAATGAAATCCCTGGTGGCTCAGAGGTTAAAGCGTCTGCCTGGAATGTGGGAGACATGGGTTCGATCCCTGGGTCAGGAAGATCCCCTGGAGAAGGAAATGGCAACCTACTCCATTACTCTTGCCTGGAGAATCCCAAGGAGGGAGAAGCCCGGTAGGCTACCGTCTATGGGGCCGCAAAGAGTCGAACACAACTGAGCGACTTCACTTTCACTTTCACAAATGAAAAGGATACCCCAGTATCCTGCTCTAAATGGTAAGATACTAGTAACAGCAGAGAATTTTACAGAAGGGTAAACTAACCTTACCAACTAGAGAGAGAAACTATCAAATGCTACCTTAGAGTGGACCAATTTATACAAGGATTTTCATAATATAATTAATATATGACTGAAGCATCAGTGGTTTGCTCTGTCAAATTTCTTTCTGAAGTCTATTAAATTTTTAGGGAAAAAACTAGAATTAAATTTGACTTTGGAAATTATATTATGCTGAATTTTTCAGCACATTAAAAGTAGCCTGATGGACATAAAGTAACTTTAAGTACATTAATGTAACATATTAAAGAATACATCTTTCCCAGACTTTCTAAAATCTTTTTAACATAATACAATAAGATGCTTGAATATGTCTGATGATCTAACCCCAATAAAAAATAAATCAGTCTTATTGGCATCTTGGTTCTAGCCTATACCAGGTGAAAAGAGATCAACAATTTTATTTTACATTGATTTAGAGAAGTTGTGATTTAGTGGCAGTCTCACTGCGGTGTTTCATAAAAACGAAACGTGATGGGCAACTCTTGCATTTTAATTATATTAACTTGTACTTTTTCTATTAATTAGACTTTTTTCAAACTAAGTGTAAGGCACTCTTACCAAGAATAGGAACGAAGGGGGTGGAATGTGCTTTTGCATACCCTCCAGTGAGAATACAAATTGGCATAAATTATCTGATAACAATAATTTAGCAATATAGCAGATCTGCATCTTATTTGGGGGTTAGGCTTCAAAGTTGGTGTGGATGGTGAAAATCAGAATTGCTGAAAATTATCCTTAAGAAACCATTTCAATTAGTTTTAAAAATAGAGTATGCAGACTTGATAAGTAGAAATCAGCCAGGTTTTCCTCTAGTGTTGAACAGATTGCTGTTTCTTTTGGTGGAGTACTAGATAAAGTGGCTGGCATGTGTTTAGGATCCATTTGCACAGAAAAAGAAAATCTAACTTTAATCAGTAGAATGAAACTCGGCTAAGCATAATCTTGCACTAAGAGGGGGCTTGCCAACAAGGAGAACTGAGATGACACAGGATTAGAAAATCCTCACTCATGCTGTTCCCTGCCAAGACTAAGGTCACTGACTCAGAGGGAAGTGCAGTCCACCTACTGAACTAGAGTTCACTTTCCTCACTCTTTTTATCTCTTGCTCACTCTTTCTCCACTATTGCTTTCTTGATCTCTCTCGTCTCTGATGATTTCTGATGAGACATAGCTGAATCAGTATATGTTGAGGGCATGAAAGCTATGGTTCCAATCTATGTATTAAAAGCCTTAAAGATGGACATATGATCGCACGAAATAACTTCAATTCTAAAATGTCCTGAAACATGAAACCGATACAAATTTCAACAAAGCTTCATGCACAAGGACCATCTTCAGAGTACTAAATGTAAGGTCAAATATTAAAAAACCTTTAAATGTTCATCAAAGTAGAAAAGGCTAAATGCCTTATAGGATATTTGTAGCATGAGAATCATTGCTTTCTCTGGCCAATACTTTTTCACTCACTGCTTCTTATAACAGACTCTCATGGTTCATCCCTGGACTGATGCAATCCTGGCTACTTATAGCCCTGACTACATTCTGGTCCAGAAATAAGTAAATGACTCAAATGTCCAACAGAGCTCTTCTCTGGAATTCTGTTAATTAGATTTAGAAGAGAAAGTCTTTTCTTCTCTGAATAGAAAGACATGAGGATTCTAGAATGGAGTTATTCATGTTCATGTTCCCTGATAAAACAGGGAAAACTTGACTAAGAATTCAAAAGTGACATGAAGAGTTAAGTCCAAGAAGAGTGACTACTGATTTTGTTGAAGTCCTTCATTTTTTTAATACGTAAGGCCTCTTTCATAGTGTCTTTCTTCTGTTTGGTTACATGAATCAAGCTGTTGAGTTTTTTTTTTCAATCACAGATGGATATTGATTTTTGTCACATGCTTTTTCTGATCTATTGAGATGACTTTATGATTTTTCTCCTTCATTTTATTAATGTGGTATACCACATTATGCTCACCAGGGATAATGGCCTGTAATTTTCTCTTTTTTGGTAGTATCATTGTCTGGTTTTGGTTTCAAGATAATACTGGCTTCGCAGAATAAGTTTACAAGCATTCCTTCCTCTTGGATATTTTGGAAAAGTATGAGAATAAGTATAAAATCTTTTTCTGTAGGATTCACCAGTAAAGACTGGGCTTTTGTTTGAAAGGAGGGTATTTTTAATTATAAGCATATCTACAGGTCCAGTTCCAGACTACCACAATAAAGCAAACATTGAAACAAAGAGACACCAACGTTTAAGTTTCCCAGTGCATATAAAAGTAATGTTTACACCATACTGTAGTCTATTAAGGATGCAATAGCATGGTGTCTGAAAAACAATGTTCATACCTATGTAAAAATACTTTATTGCTAAGAAATGCTAGCTATCATCTGAGCCTTCATCAAGTCAAAATCTTTCTGCAATAGTAACATCAAAGATTGTTACAATGAATATAAAATAAAAGAGTATGAAATGACAAAGTTTTCAAGAACTACCAAAATGTGAAATGTGTGTGTACATTTGTGTTCAGTTCCTTTAGTCATATCTGACTCTTTGAGACTCTGCGGACTGTAGCCCACCAGGCTCCTCAGTCCATGGGATTCTGCAAGCAAGAATACTGAAGTGGGTTGCCATGCCCACCTCTAGGGCATCTTCCCGACCCAGGGACCGACTCAAGAATCTCCTGTGTCTCCTGCATTGCAGGTAGGTTCTTTACCACTGGGCCACTGGGGAAGCCACCAAAACATGACAAAGATATATATATATATGTATGTATATATATATATGAGTAAACAGTGTTTGAAAAATGGGATCTAATATACTTGCTCAATGCAGGACAAACCTTAAATCTGTAAAATAATGCTGCATCTGTGAAGCACATTAAAGTGAAGCAAAAGCACAAACAAAAAAGCGAGAGATGCCTGTACTGATTCAATCTCCTTACTAGTTATTAGTCTATTCAGATTTATTTCTTGATGATTAAATCTTGGGAGAGTGTATGTTTCTAGGAATTTACACTTTTTTTCCAGATTGTCCACATGTTGGCATATAATTGTACATAGCAGTCTCTTATAATCTGTGGTATTAGTTGTATCTTTCAATTCTGATTTTATTCAATCCCTCTTCCTTTTATTGGGGATTCTCGGGTGGCTCAGATTGTAAAACAAAGTGCCTGCAATGCAGGAGACCTGGGTTCAATCCCTGGGTCGGGAAGATCCCCTGCAGGAGGGCATGGCAACCCACTCCAGTATTCTTGCCTGGAGAATCCCCATGGACAGAGGAGCCTGGCAGGCTACAGTCCATGGGGTCTCAAAGAGTTAAACACAACAGAGTGACTAAGCACACTCCTTGTTTAGGATAAAA
>SJYC01145360.1:0-12606 GCA_006408675.1 Madoqua kirkii | reverse complement strand
GCTTAAAGCTCAACATTCAGAAAATGAAGATCATGGCATCTGGTCCCATCACTTCATGGGAAATAGATGGGGAAACAGTGGAAACACTGGCAGACTTTATTTTGGAAGGCTGAAAAATCACTGCAGAGAGTGACTGCAGCCATGAAATTAAAAGACGCTTACTCCTTGGAAGGAAAGTTATGACCAACCTAGAGAGCATATTGAAAAGCAGAGACATTACTTTGCCAACAAAGGTCCAACTAGTCAAGGCTATGGTTTTTCCAGTGGTCATGTATGGATGTGAGAGTTGTATTGTGAAGAAGGCTGAGCACCAAAGAATTGATGCTTTTTAACTGTGGTGTTGGAGAAGACTCTTGAGAGTCCCATGGACTGCAAGGAGATCCAACCAGTCCATCCTAAAGGAAATCGGCCCTGGGTGTTCATTGGAAGGACTGATACTAAAGCTGAAACTCCAGTACTTTGGCCACCTCATGTGAAGAGTTGACTCATTGGAAAAGACTCTGAGGCTGGGAGGGATTGGGGGCAGGAGAAGAAGAGGACAACAGAGGATGAGATGGCTGGATGGCATCACCGACTCGATGGACGTGAGTTTGAGTGAACTCTAGGAGTTGGTGATGGACAGGGAGGCCTGGTGTGCTGCGATTCATGGGGTCATAAAGAGTCAGACACAACTGAGCAACTGAACTGAACTTAGAGCACAGAAACATATGGAATCATCTTTTAAATACTGTACCAAGTATCATAAGAATTCTTTTCCCAAGCTACATGGGAATCAGGGTAGCTTAGAGTTTAAATGTTTATAATATGATCTGAACGTTCTTGGATTCATATCCAACTTACATAATTTATTATCTGTGTGACTTTGGGTAAGTTACCCAGTGTCTCTGAGCCTCAGTTTATACATCTTACGGTATTGTCATGCAGATTAAAAGAGTTCATATAAAGTTCTTAATTAGGGTCTGAATTGTTGAACATATGTTATCTTAAAAAAGAAAAAAAAAAACAGCACAGAGAAAATTAACTACTACTGATTCACTTCTCTCTGCTCTGTCATAGTTATATGGGAAGATATAAATGTATTACATCCTTCAGAAATTTACAATACAGATAGAGAGATTTACAATAAGAGATTTATAATAAAGATATAGAGATATAAAGATATGCAATTGGAAGAGAAGAAAGGTTGAAAAAAGAGAGAAGGAAGAAAAATGACAAGGATATAATAAATGGCTGATACTTAAAAGTAGTTTCATTGAAAGTAGTCAATTTTATTAAAAGTATTGGGAAACGTAAGGAATGGAAGAATTTATAGGATTCATATCATTATAGGGGTCTCCCTGGTAGCTCAATGGTAAAGAATCCCCTTACAGTGTAGGAGACCCAGGAAACACAGGTTCAATCTCTGGGCCAGAAAGATCCCCTAGAGAAGAAAAAGGCAACCCACTCAAGTATTCTTGCCTGGGAAATTCCATGGACAGAGGAGCCTGGGAGGCTATAGTCAATGGGGTCACAAGAGACAGACACAATTTAGCAGCTAAACTAAGTCATTATAGAGCAAAATATTGTGGGAGACCATGAGAGTGAGTCAACAGGTATAGAAATTTCCAAGAAGTAAATAAGATGAAATAAAATATTTGAGCATGAAAAAAATTGGTGATAGAAAAGACTTTAAAATTTTTGGTGGCAGTGGAATCACAAAGGAGTTTGTATATTATCCCATTAATGATGTGTCACTGAAAATTTTAAAATAAGGCAGGAGTAGGTGGTAGATGTACAACTGGAACAGTTCTTTAATCTAGGCACTGAGTAAATCATAGTCTTGTTGTTCTCACCTCAGTCCTATGAGACAGATTCCATTATGCACAGATAAATTTTAAAAAGCTCAAATAACTAAATAATTTGTTCTAGATCTTAAGAAATAAGGGTTAGCTTTATGCAGGTGTCTTTCTGCACATCACACACAAATGTTTTCTACAATATTGCAAAATTATACTTTTAAAAATTTTTTAAAGACTATGAGCTGAGTAATTTGAAAAGGGAGAACCAACAGAAATGGAGGGGATAAAGATAACATTTTAAGATTTTAAAGTATGAAGTGGTAAGTGCTAAAACTAGAGTAATATTGATGGGTACCACAGTACACAGTGGGAAGAGAACTAGATGGGACATCCAGAATCATAAATGCTAGTTGTGAGAGTAGAGGGCCTTTAGGGTTTATTTGCAAATAATAGTTTGATTTTTTTAAGCTGAAAAAGGAAGAACAAATTCAGCAATATTTTCAAAATTCCATCAGCAATGGGGAAGAAACCACACATAAACAGTTATAATACTCCATTAATAATTAATGTCTTCTCAGGAAGAGTATTTCACAGATTACCATGTTCTGTAATGTATATCATTGCATTTGATTGATACCAAAACCCTAAGGTAAAGATATTACTCTATCCATTTTATAGGAAAATAAATAGAGGTTTCTAAAGATTAAGTAATGACCAAAGACATAACAGAATCCAAGTCTCCTGACACAAGTATGGTCTTCTCACTTGTCAGGTTGCCTCTGTGCTGTGTGTGCTTAGAGTCTCAGTCATGTCCAACTCCTTGCAACCCTATGGACTGTAGCCCACCAGGCTCCTCCATCCACAGGGATTCCCCAGGCAGGAATACTGGAGTGGGTTGCCATGCCCTGCTTCAGGTCAAGTTGCCTCTACTACTTAACAAATTATGCCGCTGCTTACCTTGTGGTGTTATAGAATCCAATGACTTAACATCTGGAAAAGTGAATTTACCCAGACACATCTAATCTCCTTAAAGTGTTGAACACTTATTAACGTACTCCTCCTTGTGGTAACAGTTATTTGTAATATGTACTCTACAGTTCTTGGCAAAGAATTACAATATTTGTCTTACTCTTCTTGTCCAAAGAAGACAGACTGACTCTACCAATTATATCTAGAACATCTATTGTGTTTTCCAGGACATAATGGAGTCCATCTGACTGGACCTCTTCAAAATAAAATTTGAGAATGAAATCTAAACATCTCCCAATGAAGACTATAGAAAATTAAATTAGGAAAATATATTTCTATCTTTCCATTCCTTGTATCAAATGCAGTGCCAACCTAAGTCCTTAAAATCCACCGAATTTGTTGATCTAGGGATATACTGTCACTGTCACCCAGTGAGTGAAAGTCGCTCAGTCGTGTCCGACTCTTTGCAGCCCCATAGACTATACAGTCCATGGAATTCTCCAGGCCAGAATACTGGAGCGGGTAGCCTTTCCCTTCCCCAGAGGATCTTCCCAACCCAGAGATTAAACCCAGGTCTCTCACATTGCAGGCGGATTCTTTACCCGCTGAGCCACAAGGGAAGACCTATGTGCCCAGAGCTTGCAATAAGCATCATTATTCTTGGGCCTGTCTTTGGCTGCCATCTTGTCCAGGATTAGCTTTGAAAAGTCAACTTTGGATGTCAGTGCCTTTTATCAGTTTTTTGTTTGTTGCAATAAATATTAATTTAACCATCTTCAGCTAGTTGTTGGCTATCTTGTTTTCATAAGCATAGTGTTCCATTTTACAAAATCTTACTTTCAGATCATGTCCCAGTAAGATGTCCCACAAGTCTCTGTGTAGACAACTGAAATTTTCCATTCCTACTACCAGCATAGTTGTTCACATATACCAATATAATTTCAGTCTTAGTATTCTGATTTGAATCAAAAATACCTCCATTTTGGAAACAAAGAATACAAACCCATTCTTTAAGAAGGAAAAACTATAAATTCAGAACTATGAGTATCTCATGAGGAACAGAATCAGTTTTAACTAAATACACACACACACATACACACACACACACACACATATATGAAACAGCCACCTACACCAAAATTCTTTGTTTATTCTAGAACTCTGTTGCAAAATTTCTTTCTTTGTGTTGATAAGAAAGCTAAAGGATTCAGAACACTTATAATGCAAGGCAAAAAAAGAAAGAACCCATTTGCTGACTAAGCTGAGGCGAAGATTATCAACTAAGACTGGATCTGAATGTGTTCTGTTTTATTCACAAATTACGCATCTTCATTTTACTTTCTGATATTTGACAAAATGAGATCAGGAATCTCTCGGCAAATGGTTTGACTAGAGCCTGTTTTGAGCTTAGTTACAGTTTTGTGCGACTCTTTGAGACCCTTTGGACTGTGGTCCACCAGGCTCCTCTGTCCATGGGGATTCTCCATGCAAGAATACTGGAATGGGTTGACATACCCTCCTACAGGGGATCTTCCTGACCAAGAGACTGAATCTGTGTCTCCTGCACTGTAGGCTGTTTCCTTACACACTGAGCCATCAGGGAAGCCCAGAGTCTCTTTACTCATCTAAAATAAAAAGTTTGTGAAGCGTGTTTACATAATTACTTGAAGCCACAGTATATGACTCCTTCCAAGAGATCTTTTTTAGCCACTCCAGAAAACTTCAATAGTCTTACCCAGATACCCCTTATGAGTCGATTTTAATTTTCTGGCCAATCACTTTTAACCAGTTAATCCATTACTTCTTATTCAGGTAAGATCCATGAGGTCAGGGAATTTTTTGTTCTCTGCTATATCCCCAAAAGACTGCCTGGACCATAATAGGTATTTAATAAAAATTTTTGTCAAATAAATAAAATAATGTTAATATAAACTAGATTTCTAAAACTGAGTCTTTGGGGCCAAATTTTAATGTTTTGGATATTCTGGATCCAAAAAACTAGTTTTTGATGTTGTTCTAAAATTTTTAAAAAGTCTGGATACTGAAACATATTCAAAAACAAATAATGTAAAAAAAATAATTTTCTGCCTGTAAATGCTGTTCACAGCACTGTGCTTCTGCTTTCACAACTATCTGAATAGCTTTTTCTTTTCCCTTCTTTCCTTCTCTTCCTCTGCTTTCTTCTTTCCGATTTGGGCATTTTTTTTTTTGTCCTCACTGTATTACACTCCCACTTGAATGTGAACTATATGAAGACTGGGACACAGTCTACATCATTCAGTTTGCAATACCACTGACTAGCAGCATAATTGACACACAAGAGGCATTTGGTACATTTTTAATTAATTTTTTATAATGAAGGAACTGGGTTGAAGATTTTTCTTTTACTAAAGTATAGTTGATTTATAATGCTGCGTCAGTTTCAGGTGTTATAATGAAGGAATCATACATCCAAGTTTCAACAATGCATTCGTGTTGTTTTTCTAAGAATCAAAAAAGAAACACTAAAAAAGAAATAACATATTTTATCTGAGAATCTCTATACTAAAATAGAAAGCTGAAGTTTAAAAATGCTGGAATAACTCTTCCTGTATATAAGCAATTCAATTTTCCCTCTTCCATCATTCCTGCCCACAGTGATTTCTAGTTCCTCAGAGCCCTTGCCTTTTCTGCTACAAGCCACAACTAGAGAAATCAGCACAATGAAAAGCCCACACACCATGCAACTACAGAGTAAACCCTAGCAACCCTAGAGTAAACTAGTAAACCTAGTTGCTCCCAGGAACTAGAAAAAGCCTGAGTGTGGCCAAAGGTAACTTAATAAATAAATAAAATTATTTTTAAAAAATATTGGGATAACCCCTCCTGTATATACGCAATTGAATTTGTGCATTATTTGGTTTTTTTTTCTCTCTTAATATTTAGAGAAATTAAATGTCATCAGTAATACTGAGGGCCCAAGAAACTCTTCCATATCTTCTCAGATTCTCTAAACACTGAGAACTCTTTTGTTATATGTTTCATAACTCACTTTTAACAGTATTCAAAGAAATTAATGAGATGGATGAATTCATGATATTCCATAAGTGAAGAATTAAGAAAACCCTCTGGTGAATATATATCACACAGTAGTACCCACATAAAGCTCACTTTCAAAGAAAAAAAATATTGGAATTTTTTTAAATTTTTCTCTGTAATTTATGTAACAAAACATAACCCGATCTCAGCCAGTGCTAATAAGTCAAGTTCATTTTGCCTATTTCTTCTCCAGAGGGTGACTTGTGCTCCTAGGGTACTCAGTAATTACACAGGCTGGCTTAATACTAACGGTCATTAAGCACAATGGAGAAAGTCAAAGGTCCACCATTAGTAAAGACTTTTTTGATCTTTTAAGTTTGGGACATAAACTAAGCCATTTTAATGTTTGCTGTGTATCTGTCCTGTGCAGTTGTGGGAAATGGACTGTGTAAATTAACAGACAGGAAGAAGAGTATTAGAAGGCAAGCAAACCTTTTCATGAATCTTCACTATATATAAGCCAGGATTTTAATGAACAATGTTCATACACATTCTAATTGGCCATTACGTCTTCCTAGTTTGATCATTTCATTCAACAAATACATGAATGTTTTCTCTCACATAATAAAAATTTTACTAAAATTTTTAAAAAGCATAAAGGGCATATATTTGATGGATAACCAATGGACTTTGAAGAAGGCTGAGCACCGAAGAATTGATGCTTTTGAACTGTGGTGTTGGAGAAGACTCTTGAGAGTCCCTTGGACTGCAAGGAGATCCAACCAGTCCATTCTGAAGGAGATCAGCCCTGGGATTTCTTTGGAAGGAATGATGCTGAAGCAGAAGCTCCAGTACTTTGGCCACCTCATGCAAAGAGCTGACTCATTGGAAAAGACTCTGATGCTTGGAGGGACTCGGGGCAGGAGGAGAAGGGGATGACCGAGGATGAGATGGCTGGATGGAATCACGGACTCAATGGATGTGAGTCTGAGTGAATTCCAGGCGTTGGTGATGGACAGGGAGGCCAGGCATGCTGTGATTCATGGGGTCGCAAAGAGTCGGACACGACTGAGCAACTGAACTGAACTGAATATTCATTAAATAAAAGAGCTTACCCATAAGGAAGAATACATGAAAGAGAAGATCCTTTAAATTATTCATTTCTGTTTGAAATAGTTCCCTATTTAGTTTAGCTCAGTTTGTTTTGTCTCTAAAAGCAATTTCCTCCCAGAGATTTTGAGGAATATTCCTGAAACAATTAAGTATAAACAAAAGAACTCTAACAAATAGATTGGAACGTGAACACTTATACATCACATTGCCAGAAGAAATGAAATACGACTTCTGTCCTTCAAGACTTAGCAAGCTAGTTCAGGAGATGAAAGTTATTCATATGAAACAATGAGACTTAATACAGCATATAAAAAGTGATGAGTAAATTGTATAGTGGAAACAAGCAAGGGTTACATCAACACTGAGGTACTGGAAATCACTATGAGCAAGAATGATTGAGAAGGAAAACTTCACAGGTAATACAGAGCTTGATGGTGAAGCAATGTTTAACAAGATTAAGAGAAGACACGGCAGATGAGGAGAGCAACACCAGATGCTATGGGCAGTAATTTTCATGTTGAGCTATGCCTATTAAATTTTCAAGCAAAAGTAACAATGATGCTCCTTGTCTATGGCACATATGTATCTTATATAGTATCTACAGTAATCAAAAACCCTCTTCAACATAATATCTGTATAGGAGAAGAAAACCCAACAGAATATTCTTTCATTCACTCATCCATCCAATGTGTATTTATTGCCTGCCAACTACATGACTACATCACCATGAACTACATCACTACGAAAAAGCTAGTGGCGGTGATAGAATTACATCTGAGCTATTTCAAATCCTAAAAGATGATGCTATAAAAGTGCTGCACTCCATATGCCAGCAAATTTGGAAAAATCAGCAGTAGCCACAGGACTGGAAATGGTCAGTTTTCACTTCAGTCCCAAAGAAGGGCAATGCCAAAGAATGTTCAAACTACCGTACAATTGCACTCATTTCACACACTAGTAAGGGAACGTTCAAAATCCTTCAAGCTACGCTTCAACAGTACATGAACTAAGAACTTCCAGATAGATGTACAATGTGGGTTTAGAAAAGGCAGAGGAACCAGAGATCAAATTGCCAACATCCATTGGATCATCAAAAAAGCAAGAGAATTCTGGAAAAAACATCTACTTCTGCTTCATTGACTACACTGAAGTTTTTGACTGTGTGGATCACAACATAATGTGGAAAATTCTTAAAGAGATGGGAATAAAAGACCACCTTATCTGCCTCCTGAGAAACTTGTATGCTGGTCAAGAAGCAACAGTTAGAACCAGGCATGGAACAAGGGACTGGTTCCAAATTGGGAAAGGAGTATGTCAAGGCTGTATGGAGGCCTGGCATGCTGCAATTCATGAGGTCGCAAAAAGTCGGACATGACTGAGCGACTGAACTGTACTGAACTGAAGGCTATATATTGTCACCCTGCTTATTTAACTTATATACAGAGTACATCATGCAAAATGCCAGGCTGGATGAAGCTCAAGCAGTAATCAAGACTGCCAGGAGAAATATCAATAACCTCAGGTATGCAGATGACACCACCCTTATGGCAGAAAGTGAAGAAGAACTAAAGAGCCTCTTGATCAAAGTGAAAGAGGAGAGTGAAAAAGCTGGCTTAAAAGTCAACATTCAAAAAATGAAGATCATGGAATCTAGTCTCATCACTTCATGGCAAATAGATGGGGAAACAGTAGAAACAATGACAGACTTTATTTTCTTGGGCTCCAAATTCACTGTGGACGGTGACTGCAGCCATGAAATTAAAAAATACTTGTTCCTCAGAAGAAAAGTTATGACAAATATAGACAGCATATTAAAAAGCAGAGACATTACTTTGCTATGGTTTTTCCAGTAGTCATATACAGATGTGATAGTTGGACCATAGAGAAGGCTGAGCACTGAAGAATTGACGCTTTTGAACTGTGGTGTTGGAGAAGACTCCTGAGAGTCCCTTGGACTACAAGGATATCAAACCAGTAAATCCTAAAGGAAATCAACCCTGAATATTCATTGGAAGGACCAGATGCTGAAGCTGAAGTGAAATCCTTTGGCTACCTGATGCGAACAACCAACTCACTGTAAAAGACCCAGATGCTGGGAAAGATTGAAAGTAAAAAGAGAAGGGGGTGACAGAGGACGATATGGTTGAATGGCATCACTGGCTCAATAGACATGAGTTTGAACAAACTCCGAGAGGGGGTGAAGGAGAGGGAAGCCTGGCGTGCTGCAGTCCAAGGGTCAAAGAGCTGGACATGACTGAGCGACTGAACAACTGCTACATGACAGATACTGATCTAATCAGTAAGTGACAAATGTTCCATTCCCTGATGGAGCTTACCTTCTAGTGGGAGAAGACAGAAAAAGTAAGAAACATAACAAATAAGTAAAAGTGCTCTTTTTAAAATGGATAACCAGCAAGGATCTACTTTACAGCCCAGGGAACTCTGCCCAGTGCTATGTGGCAGCCTGAATGGGAGGGGGTTTAGGGGAGAATGAATACAAGTATATGTATGGCTGAGTCGCTTTGCTATTTACCTGGAACTCTCATGACATTGGTTGCTAACTGGCTATATCTTAATACAAAACACAAAGTTTTGTATAGCTGACACTGGCTAATCGACATTTCTTTTCCCAACTTCCCCTCCAAATTCCAGACTTGTTCATCTAATTCCTTAATTAATATTCTCACTTAGAGAAATAATAGATACTTGAAATTTAGAATACCCATAAACTACATTCCTGATATACTCCTCAAAGCTGGTTCTGCTCAAACCCTTCCAGTTATTCAGAAAAGAACTTTAGAGTCATTCTTCATTTCTCATTCTTCGTTGCTCCACATAAAACAGTTCTCACATTCTGCTGGCTTGACCTTCACAAGAGATCCAAATGATGACCACTTCCTTCTACCTCCACTGGTACCATACCAGTCTAAATCATTATAACTTCTCTGCTGGTTTGCTATAATGATACTTGGTCTACTTTGTCTGCTTCTTCCCTTCTTCTGATCTATTCTCAACACAGAAGCCAGATGTCAATAAAGTCATCAGTCCTCTCCTTGAAATCCTGCAGTGAGTCCCCAGATCACTGAGTAAAAGCCACGGTCTTTCTAATAGCTTACATGGCATAATATGAACTGGGACCTGTTGTTTTCCTGATGTCATCTCCTACCACTGTCCCATCATTCATGCTGTTCTACACGCAATGCCTCCTCACTGTCCCTAAAACATGCTAGACACACTCCCACCTTAAGGCTTCAACATATTCTTCTCTCTGCTGAAAACAATTTTCCCATATATACTCCTCTAACTCCTTTACCTTCTTCAGGTCTCTGCCCAGGTATCATCTTCATGTGTCTTATCCCCTAGTTTTAAATTACAACCTTCCAACACTGCATTCCCACCTCTGGTGTATCTCATTTCCCCTGCTCTGCTTTAGAGTTTAGTGTACCTTCCATCATCATATACAACTTATTTATGGTTTAAAACCTTGTGTTTTGTGTTAAGATATAGCCAGTTAACAAACAATGTCGTGACAGTTCCAGGTGAACAGCAAAGGGACTCAGCCATACACAGACATGTATCCATTTTCCCCCAAATCCCCTCTCATTCAGGCTGCCACATAGCATTGAGCAGAGTTCCCTGGGCTGTAAAGTAGATCCTTGTCAATATAATATTTATAATCATAGCACTGCATGAAATGACCAAGGAATAAGTCTGGCATCCCCCATCATTAAGACTTCTACATGAAGAGACAAAATCAACAGAGGTAACTGAAAAGGACCAACCAATGAATCTGAAAGGAAACCACGAGACGGTGGTTCCTGGCAGACAAGGGAAGACACTAAGGTAGATCGTCTGTTACAGGAAGGTCAAAGTAAAATATACACTCAGGACTGGACTGGAGTCAGCCATGTGGAGGTCACTGGAATCCTTGGCAAGAATAGTTCAGCTGAAGCGGTAGTTTACAAACCAGACTGCATAGGATCTACCGGAACTGGGAGGAGAGCAAATATTGGGCAACTCCTGTTTTACTTGAAAGGAAAGAATAGAAATAGCAGGAAGAGCTGACGGATGGCATGCAGAAAAATTGAGATTATCATTAAGATCAGAATTGAGTTATCATATTATTATTACTATTATTAAGGGGATTGTTAGTATATAAAAATACTGTTGGAATGCTAATAATAGTAAATATTTATTTTATTTATTTTTTTTATAATTTTATTTATTTGGTTGTGCTGGGTCTTCGTTAGTTTCGGGGAACAGGGCTACTCTCTGGTTGCGACGCTCGGCCTTCTCACTGCAGTGGCTTCTCCTGCTACGGAGCTCGGGCTCTCGGGTGCACAGGCTTCAGCAACTGTGGCCCCTGGGCTCTAGGGCACAGGCTCAGCAGTTGTGGCACACAGGCTTAGTTGCCATGTGGGATCTTCCCAAATCAGGGATTGAACCCATGTCTTCTGCATTGGCAGGTGGATTCTTTACCTCTGAGCCACTAGGGAAGCCCTAATAATAGTAAATATTTAATAAGCAGTTTCTGTTACTGCACTAAGCATAGGTATATTGTATGTGTATATATATGTGCGTGTGTGTGTACAATAAATTTTTACAACCACTCTAAGATAAGCACTACTATTAGCCCATTTTACAGGTGAGCGAAGTGAGACACACATGCAGAGGCTCAGTGTCCTCACACAGGTAGAAAATGAGTCAGGATTCAATCCAACAAATTTGGCTTCAGAATCTGTGTGTATAAAACTATACTCCCCCAAATAATTAATACAAATGAGGTATCAAAAAAGATCCTTAAACTACTTCAGTTCAGTTCAGTTCAGTTCAGTCGCTCAGTCATGTCCGACTCTGCGATCTCATGAATCGTAGCACGCCAGGCCTCCCTCATTCAGACTTGCATCCATCGAGTCCGTGATGCCATCCAGCCATCTCATCCTCGGTCGTCCCCTTCTCCTCCTGACCCCAATCCCTCCCAGCATCAAAGTCTTTTCCAATGAGTCAACTCTTCACATGAGGTGGCCAAAGTACTGGAGTTTTAGCTTTAGCATCATTCCTTCCAAAGAAATCCCAGGGTTGATCTCCTTCAGATTGGACTGGTTGGATCTCTTTGCAGTCCAAGGGACTCTCAAGAGTCTTCTCCAACACCACAATTCAAAAGCATCAATTCTTCAGCACTCAGCCTTCTTCACAGTCCAACTCTCACAGACACAGATAACCACAGGAAAAACCATAGCCTTGACTAGATGGACCTTAGTCGGTAAAGTAATATCTCTGCTTTTGAATATGCTATCTAGGTTGGTCATAACTTTTCTTCCAAGGAGTAAGCGTCTTTTAATTTCATGGCTGCAGTCACTCTCTGCAGTGATTTTTCAGCCTTCCAAAATAAAGTCTGGCACTGTTTCCACTGTTTCTCCATCTATTTCCCATGGAGTGATGGGACCAGATGCCATGATCTTCGTTTTCTGAATGTTGAGCTTTAAGCCTACTTTTTCACTCTCCTCTTTTACTTTCATCAAGAGGCTTTTTAGCTCCTCCTCACTTTCTGCCATAAGGGTGGTGTCTTCTGCATATCTGAGGTTATTGAGATTTCTCTCAGCAATCTTGATTCCAGCTTATGTTTCTTCCAGTCCAGCATTTCTCATGATGTACTCTGCATAGAAGTTAAATAAGCAGGATGACAATATACAGCCTTGAAGTACTCCTTTTCCTATTTGGAACCAGT
>SJYC01145355.1:0-23904 GCA_006408675.1 Madoqua kirkii | reverse complement strand
AAGTCCTGCTCTGTATGTATTTTTGAACACCAAGTATATTCCTATGTTAAGGTCTGTGTTCCAGCGACTGTGTACCCTCTACCCAGAGACCATTTTCCTTTTGTAATTTTCACTTTTTCACCTTCAGGATGAGTCTTATCCTGACTATCCCATTTAAGACCGTCTCTACCTCCCCAATTTGTACATCCCATCTCATTTATCAGTTCTTATTTTCCTTTTTTCCCTTGACCTTACCACCTAACATAGTATTTATTTATGATGTTTATTTTGTATTGTCCGTCTCAATCCAAAATATAAGCTTCAGGAGGGCAGAGATCTTTGTTTGGTTCACTTCTGTATTCCATGTCCCTAAATCAGTGCCCAGCCTAAAGTTATGGTTTCATAAGTGTTTCTAGACTTGATTACACCTAATTTTTAAATAAAATCATATTTTATATACACACACACACACATATAATCATCAAGTAACGATTTTCAATGCACAATAAATCACAACCATCTCTCAGTGTCAATAAAAATAGATGAGCCCCAATCCTTTAAAATACCCCACAGTGTAGCAATTTAACAATTCTCTTTGAATGTCATTTATTCACTTTTACAAGCAATACAGTTTAATTAATTCTGTGGGATGCCTTCTATATGAACAAAGTGAAAGTGAAAGTGTTAGGTGCTCAGTCATGTCCCACTCTTGTGACCCCATGGACTGTAGCCTACCAGGCTCCTCTGTCCATGGACTTCTCGAGGCAAGAATACTGGAGTGGATTGCTATCGCCTTCCCCAGGGGATCTTCCCAACCCAGGGATCGAACTCAAGTCTCCCACACTGTAGGCAGATTCTTTACCATCTGAGCCACCAGGGAAGCCCAAGGCTGGGTCAAAAGCCACATATATTTTAAATTGTAAGGTGCTGTAATATTGCTTGCCTAGAAACCTGTACCAATCCATATTCCTACATACCATCGACTAATCTTCCACTCAAAATCACTTAAATTAGAATAGCTACTCATTCTTCCACCCACAGCACCTAATATGCCATTTTAATTTCCACCTTCAAGCTGCTGCTTGAAGCATGATCACTTTTCACCACCTCCCCACAAACCCACCTCCAGATCCACACATTCCCAAGACCCCACGTTGTTCTCTTTTCATTCATCTAATAATATATCACATCCTTCATTCAGGGTTGGGAAAATTCCTTCCTGTTCTGAGGAAAATAGTAATTTTCTTCTTCATCAGTACACATTACTATTTTTGGCACGCAGACTCCAGAGTCAGATTACCTGGGTTCAAATTCTCACTCTATGGTGAAACACAGTGACCTTGTACTTGGTAATTCCTCTATGCTCCATTTTCCTCATTAAAAATAGCAATCAACAGTATTTTCTGCTGAATTTGAAATCATTATTAACTGAATTACCACACATGAAGCATTTGGGTTTGTCTACTTTCTGTATGTGCATCCTAAACACCCTCAGTTTTGACACATTGTCAATTTCACTCACATATTTTTTTTAAAGAGCTCAGATATTTGTAAATTCCTTAAGGAAAGGGATTATGCCTTATAATTAAATGCAACACCTAACACTGTTCATTGTACAGAGGAGGCAATTAATGCCTATCTGTTGATCAACTGATTTACACTGTCTTCATTTTTGAGTCTGGCCATAAGGACCTATTTAGGAAACTGCCTTAAGGGCATTTTTAGGTGGGAAAAACTGATGTCTTTTTCTACATGATCAAGTCCCTGAATAATCAGCAAAGCTTTTTCTTATGGAAATCTGGGGATTCTGAAGTTTTTACACAGCAGAAAAGCAACAGAATCGAAAGTGCTTCATTGCTGGGACACCTGTCTCATGTTCTCTGCACTGTAATTGGCCTTCCAACTGTGTGTCCATGCCCACACTCCACAGCACCTTGCCTAGTTCCTCATTGTTTCAGGATGATCCCACTCTTACTGCAACTGGTAGGGACCTTGTGTGTTCCCTGGGTCAGCGGGCGTTCTGAACAAACTACTTTTTAAAATTCCAGCTCCATTTCAAATATCACTGAGACTTTGGGCGAAATCTTGATGCTTTGAAAAAAGCCATTCTGACAACTGCACTAACTCATTCAGCCACACACAGCTCATTAAAGTCAACGAGAAATGTGCTACAAAAATCTCTATTCACAGTACCATATTCTCCCCTCACTATGTGCCTGTCATTCCAATTTATACTGAGTCAATGGAGACGGGGAGAGACCTTTAAACATTTCTCTTTTACTCATCAGCTCCGATTAGAAGTTTTATAAAAAGCCTTCTTTGTGACTTTGGATGGAATGTGAAGCAATATACTGTAGTTAACATCATTTGGGTTGAGCTCACTCACAGTAATGTCACCACCTCTCCTTGGCAGCACTGCCACCAAAGTAGATTTTCAGGTGCTTGCCCTCTGAAATTATAACAGTTGAAAAAAGACTAGTCAGGGGCATGATCTCTTCTATACACTCTGGGCAACCCTATATAAATGTGACGAGCTTCCTTTAATACGGTAAAGATGTTTCTGGAATATTAATTTCTCTAGCAATCATGGGGGACATGGAGGCTTATTAAGCAAACTATATATCATGCTCTATTTGCAAAGGTACTATCTGAGACACACAAAAGCATCACGCAGGCCTTGAAGTCCTGTTGATTGTAAGTGGGAAAAAAGGATACACATGTTAGAAAAGAGAATCCTATAGAAAACCGTCTCAATTAATTAAGTGCTGAAAAAGTCAAAAGAGCAACACATGCTGTGAGAGCCCGGAAGAGTCTGACTGAACTAACTTCTTTGGACAAAGCATGAGAAAAGAAGGAAAAGTTCATTTTTCTAGACCTAGAGGATTCATGGGGCGGAGGGGAGGAATTAATAAGACAAAGGCCACAACCAGGTAGAAGCAGTGGGTCTACAGAAAAGACAGAGTGAATGGCATTTAATTTTTGATTAGATATGAAGATGGTCAAGATTTCAGAAGTGGCTACATAGAAAATTGATTACTCAGTTGACCCAGATAAGTAAGAAGTGGGAATGGGGTTGGGAGGTACTTTGGAGGATCAGAAAGGTTTGTTGTGAAACATACTCAACGGTAAGAGGATGCCCCATTTTTTCAGTCTATCTGCAACTAAGGATACATTTTGTACTGACAAATGCCAATTTCTTCTTTCCTCCTGTCCTGAGGCAATTTTGTATCCCAAGGGATGTTTAGCAATGCCTGGTGACATTTAAGGTGGTCACAACTGGATGAAGCAATGTTACCAGCATCTAGGGTATAGAGACCAGGAATGCTATTCAATGTCCTATAATGCAAAGGATAACCCCACACAAAAAGAATGATCTGGCCCAATACGTCAATAGTGCCAAGGCCAAGAATCTTTTACCAGTCCAAACTACCATGGTCTCTAGCTCACACTGCTGTAATTGATGACTTGCGGGTTGCCCTCCTTGTTCCACTCCAATCTGTTCTGTCCCACTCCCACTTGCCCTGAGTGATCTTTTAAAAGGTAAATCTAACTATGTTTCTCCTTTGCTTAAAAGTCTTTTTGGTTGGCCATTGCTCTTTGAATAAAGACTCAAGTTTCTGACATGATCTAAAAGTGTGTGTATGAACTGGACCCTGCCTTTACGTACAGCTTCATTTGTCGCCACTATTTTTCTTACTTCCTTTAGTGGCACCCCCTTTTGTAGAAATGCCATGCTCTATCACACCCACAGGGCCTGTGCCCTGCTATTTCCTTCAGCCTTATATGCCTTCCCCTAATATACTCCTGCTACAAAACTTTGAAGTGACACGTCCTCAGTAGCCATCCTTTCACAAATTTTTATAGCAATCTTTGCTTTTCCCTCCATAAAATTTATCAGACTATCTCTTAGTTTGAGTTTCTCTAGGATGTACACTGAGACAATCTGAGTGCAAGTTGTTCATCTGGGACGTGGTCCCAGGATACACTGTTCAGGATGGCAAATGAGCCAGGGAAGGAAAGCCCATCCGGTCAAATAAGTTGCCACCATGGACAACTAGAGCCAAATCACTCTGGCAAGGTCTGAATGAAACAGATTACGTCTCAAGACTATTTCAAATGAGGGTAAGGTAGCTGGGGTATTTATCCACCATTGCCTGAGGGTTGCTCCCAATAGTAGGAATGCCTCGGCACTTAGGGCTTCCACGGTACAGAGGCCAACTACGCTCATTTTTAGAGAAAAAAAAAATCCTCAGACGAGATATATAGGTAGGCATTCTTACTTAAGTATTTCCTTCACAAAGTGCTAAGAGCAAGTGCATGGGCACCAAAAGCATCTGCTATACTAAATATTTATGTACTTATCTATGAATGTCCATCTTTCCAACTGGACTTGACATGATATGTCTGTTTTGCTAAGTGACATATACACAGAAGCTAGCACAATGCCTTAAAGATAACGTTTCAAAAATACCTGGAGATGAGAAAAATATTTCGTGAAAGGAAGTCTTCCACTTGTATTATCAATCCTGGTTCAGAGTTGGGTACTTCATCCCCCAAATTATATGACACATTTGTAAACCTGGTGCATGGTTTAAAACACTTGACAATTCACATATACTATGATATTGTTGTTGATCAGTAGCTAAGTTGTGTCTCACTCTTTGCGAACCCATGGACTACAGCCTGCCAGGCTCCTCTGTCCCCCACTGTCTCCTAGAGTTTGCTCAAATTCATGTCCACTGATATTATCAAACTGACAGAAAACAACAAATGTGGACAAGGATGTAGAAGAACTGAAACTCTTGCACATTGCTGGTGATAACGTAAAATTGTGCAGCCACTATAAAAAACAGTATAGTACTTTACAGGTTCAAACACATGGAAAGTGTTCACTGTGGAATTTGGGCTTTTCACAATCATCTTTTGGCTATACAAAAAGTTACATGTCAACTCTTTCAGGATTTCATTCATTTCTCTATCAAAATTCTATTAGTTATAGGTGCTAGATCACTACTGCAGAGTTCTAACAAAACGTGGTCCATTGAAGGTGGGAATAGAAAGCCACTCCAGTATTCTTGCTGTGAGAACTCCATGGACAGTATGAAAAGGCAAAAAGATATGACACCAGAAGATGAGCACCCAGGTCAGGAGGTGTCCAATATGCTACTGGGGAAGAGCAGAGGGCAAATACTAATAGCTACAGAAAGAATGAAGAAGATGGGCCAGACCAGAAACAACACTCAGTTTTGGATGTCTGGTGGTGAAAGTAAAGTCCAAATACAAAGAAAAATAGCCACTCCAGTATTCTTGCTGTGAGAACTCCATGGACAGTATGAAAAGGCAAAAAGATATGACACCAGAAGATGAGCACCCAGGTCAGGAGGTGTCCAATATGCTACTGGGGAAGAGCAGAGGGCAAATACTAATAGCTACAGAAAGAATGAAGAAGATGGGCCAGACCAGAAACAACACTCAGTTTTGGATGTCTGGTGGTGAAAGTAAAGTCCAATATACAAAGAAAAATACTGCATAGGAACCTAGAATGTCATATCCATAAATTAAGGTAAATTGGGCATGGTCAAGCAGGAGATGGTAAGAATGGACATCAACATTTCAGGTATCAGTGAATGGGAGAATTTAATTCAGATGTCTACTGTATCTACTACTATGGACAAGAATCCCATAGAGGAAATGGCACTCCATAGTCAACAAGAGAGTCCAAAATGCAGTACTTGGGTGCAATCTCAAAAACGACAGAATGATCTCAGTTTGTTTCCAAAGCGAACCATTTAACATCTTAGCAATCCAAGTCTATGTCAAAACCACTAATGTCAAAGAAGCTGAAGCTGAAATGTCTAAGAAGATATACAAGAACTTCTAGAACCAACACCAAAAAAAGAAAAAAAAAAGTGTTCTTTTCATCAGAGAGGACTAGAAAGCAAAAGTAGGAAGTCAAGTGATACCAGGATAATAGGCAAGTTTGGCCTTGGAGTACAAAATGAAGCAGAGCAAAATCTAAGAGAATTTTATCAAGAGAATATACTGGTCATAGCAAACACCCTTGTCCAACAACATAAGAGACAATGCTACACATGGACATTATCAAATGGTCAATACTGAAATCTGATTGATTATATTCTTTGCAGCTGAAGATAAAGCTCTATACAGACAGCAAAAACAAAACCTGGAGCTGACTGTAATCATAAACTCCTTATAGCAAAATTCAGGCTTAAATTGAAGAAAGTAGGGAAAACCACCAAGCCATTAAGATATGACCTAAGTCAAATTCCTTATGATTATACAGTGGAAGTGACAAATAGATTCAAGGGATTAGATCTGGTAGACAAAGTGCCTGAAAAACTACAGATGGAGGTTTTTTAACACTGTACAGGAGGCAGTGACCAAAATCACCCCCAAGAAAAAGAAATGCAAAAAGGCAAAATAGTTGTCTGAAGAGGCTTTAGAAATAGCTGAGGAAAGAAGAGAAGCAAAAGACAAGGAAGGAAGGGAAAGATATAGAATGGGAAAGACTAGAGATTGTTTCAAAAAATTTGAGATGTCAATGGAACACTTCACGTAAGGATGAGCATGATAAAGGACAGAAAAGGTAACAGACCTAACAGAAGCACAGGAGATTAAGAAGCAGTGGCAAGAATATACAGAAGAACTATACAAAGAAGCTCTTAATGACTCAAGATAACCATGATGGTATGGTTACTCACCTAAGAGCCAGACAACCTGGAGTGTAAAGTCAAGTAAACCTTAGGAAGCGCTATTATGAACAAAGCTGGTGGAGGTGATGAAATTCCAACTGAGCTATTCAAATCGTAAAACATGATTCTGTTAAAGTGCTGCACTCAGTATGTCAGCAAATTTGAAAAACTCAGCAGGGGGCACAGATCTGGAAAAGGTCAGTTTCTATTTCAATCCCAAAGAAGCCCAGTGCCAAAGAATGTTTCAACTACTTTACAACTGAACTCATTTTACATGCTACAAAGGTTATGTCCAAAATTCTCCAAGCTAGGCTTGAGCAATACATGAACCAGGAACTTTCAGACATACAAGATGGATTTAGAAAAGGCAGAGGAACCAGAGATCAAATTGCCAGCATTTGTTGGATCATACAGAAAGCAGGGCAATTCAGAAAAACATCTACTTTGCTTCATTGACTTCACAAAAGCCTTTGACTCTGTGAATCACAACAAATTGTGGAAAATTCTTAAAGAGATGGGTTTACCAGACCAACTTACCTGTCTCCACCTTACCTCAGAAATCTGTGTGTGGGTCAAGAGGAACAGTTAGAACCAGATATGGGACAATGGACTGTTTCAAAATTGGGAAAGGAGCAGACGAGGTTGTATATTGTCACTCTGCTTATTTAACTTATATGCAGAGTATATCATGTGAAAAGCCAGGCTGAATGAATCACAAACTAGAATCAAGATTGCTGGGAGAAATATCAGTAACCTCACATATGCAGATGATACCCCTCTAATGGCAGAAAGTGAAGAGGAACAAAAGCGCCTCTTGATGAGGGTGAACAAGGCAAGTGAAAAAGCTGGCTCAAAACTCGATATTAAATATTAAGATCATGGCATCCAATCCCATCACTTCATGGCAAACAGAACAGAGAAAAGTGGAAGCAGTGACCAATTTTATTTTCTTGGGCTCTAAAATTACTTCAGATGGTGACTGCAGCCATGAAATTAAAAGGCACTTGCTCCCTGGAAGGAAAGCTATGGCAAACTTAGACAGTGTGTTTGAAGCAGAGACAGAACTTTGCCAGCAAAGGTCTGTATAGTCAAAGCTATGGTTCCAGTACTCATGTACAGATGTGAAAACTGGACCATAAAGAAAGCTGAGCACTAAAGAATTGATTCTTTCGAATTGTGATGCTGAAGATGATTTTGGAGAATCCTTTGGACTGCAAGGAGATCAAATCAGTCAATCCTAAAGGAAATCAACTCTGAATATTAATTGGAAGGATTGATGCTGAAGCTGAAGGTCCACTTTGGCCACCAGATGTGAAGAGCTGACTCACTGGAAAAGACCTTGATCTTGGGAAAGACTGAAGGAAAAAGGAGAAAGGGGTGGCAGAGGATGAGGTTGTTGGCTGGCATCACCAACTCAATGGACTTGAATTTGAAAAAACTCTGGGTGACAGGGAAGCCTGGCATGCTGTAGTCCATGGGGTTGCAAAGAGTTGGACAAGTCTTAGTGAATGAACAACAAACACATTTTCAACATCAAGTTAAAAGCATTTTGACTTTTTTACTTTTCATTAACAGTTACTTAGTAAGGAAACACTGCTCTAAAACTACAAGATGAGATAACATCATTTGAAATAAGTTTCTTTTGTTAACACAACCATGGAAATGATTCCTTGAAAAGGCCAGTGGTTTCTTGATGTTAGATTTTCTTCCTTTTGAAAACCTGTCAGTTGTATTGAAAGTCTTCCTGAAGCTTAAAGTACCAATTAAAGTTATTCCAGTCTGTGCTATGGTGCCATGATATTCTTGATAGTTACCTTGGGAATAAGCATTTGAAATATTTTCAATTGTTTAATTTTTCACAATTATTTTCTACTTTCTTTTCTGTATAATTTATGAATACATTATTTACTTAAAAAGAGTTATTAGCGAAATATTTGAAGTTCCAACTGTCTCTGAGTCACAGCATTTTAGGGCATTAAAAGTGAAACATAACAAAACAAAAAAATGGAGAGATGGTGGAGTCCACACTACTGTTAAAAGGAGTCTAAAGCCCAACATTTTATACATCTTAACAAGTATCACAAATAAACTTGCTATATTAAATGCAAATCTAGCAGCAAAATCTCCCAACTCTCAATCCAATGCTTAATTACATAGCATCATTTTATTGTCAGATATCAGGGTCTCATTAAGCTCCTCTCAAAAGCCCTGTTGTATGAAGTGTTTATGGTTAATACATGTTGTGAATTGTACCTTCATTTTTTTCATTGAAATATTTGACTGTGTTCTTTAATTACCTTCCCTTTCAACCCTGTTTAAATTCCCAACCACATTTTCTGCTCTACAACTGTTCTGTAGGAAAGTAATCCAATTAGACCACAAGACTTTTACACATGATTCTGATGCTGGAAGACACAACTAAAGCCATAGGGTGAAAGGAGAGGAAGTAGTTGGATACTGAGTCTCTTCCCATATGGTCTGTAGATAGATAATCAAGTATCATAACTTCCAACTCCTATATGAATTCAAGGATTTATCTATTTAGGTATACACATGTTTTATTTTCAAAGTGAGAATGAGAAAATCAAGCAAAATACAATTAATTTATATAGTAGCTTTATTCTGAGGTCAAGACGTTTAACATATGTTGCTTCATGGATCTTCCAAAGCAGCCATGGAGCATACTTGTAATTTATCATATTGTTCAAATATTAAAATTAATCCCTCACCAGTACCATGGCAGTGAAAGAAATGCCTCTTATGACATATCAAAGCAACAGTGATGCTTTCCTTACACATAGATTTCACATTCACATTTCAATCTTTCTAATAACAACTATAAGTAACAATTTAGCAGAGTCATCTGAATAGCTAATCATTGGAAAGAAGTTCTAATTTGAACAAAAGCAATTCACGTTTAAACTAATCATACTCAGTTTAATGCATAGTTTAGGAGCCAGACTGGAGTTCAAATGCCCAACTTTGTAACCCTGGGTATGTTGCTTAATACCTTTGGGATTCAGTTTCCTTGTCCGTAAAATAAGTATAATGGTAAGTCCTAATTCATAAGAATGGTGTAAGGATGAAAGAAATAACATAGACAAAGTGCCAACTATAATGATAATTATCATTATTATATTACTTTAAGAGTAAGTAGATAGGCTTCCCAGGGGGCTCAGTGGTAAAGAATCCACCTGCCAGTGCAGGAGCCGCAGGAGACGTGGGTTTAATCCCTGGGTCAGGACGATCCCCTGGAGGAGGGTATAGCAACTCACTGTAGTATTTTTGCCTGGAGAATCCCAAGGACAGGAGCCTGGTGTGCTATGGTCTATAGGATCACAAAGAGTCAGACACGACTGAAGTGACAGTATGCACGCAGCACAGGGTGGATATAAGGTTTAATTCCCTCTATGTAAATTATGTAGTTACTTTTTCCCTATCTCAATTTATAGAACTTTATACTCTTATTAGGTAGTAAACGGTATCCCCATAAAGTCAAATAGTATTTCTTAAAGTCTTCCCATATTTATTTTATAATTAATTTCTTCTACCTATGCAATATAATTGAGGAAGATGTTTTCAAATAACTTTTATAATAGTTGGGTTTCATAATAAACTTGCTATTATTAATTGTCTTTTCATTCATACAACTGAAAAACCAAGTCACTGGGGGGGTATTTAGCCTTCCATGTCAGTTTTCTTATGATCTCAGAAAGCAGAGTGGCCACTGGCACATCTATCTTATACTCCTCAATTGAGAGACAAAGGGTGACTGAAGTACAGGTTTGATGACTGTGACATAGTTTTAACAATCTATTTTTAACTATTTTTTCTTAAAATCAGTTTCTGACTCCCAGCCCAGCAATGAAGGTCTTTTGTTGCCTTCTAAGTGTTCATCTGTCACTCTGTTCACTATTTACATATGGTTCATCGACAACTGATGGCAACTTTATCCATCATTGCATATGGCCCATTAACAGTTGACAGCTGTCAGTAAGACAAGACTACTCAAGCCCTTCTCCAACCAGGAGGGTTTGACAAACAGGAAGAGAGAGAGCCTGAACTAGCCACCTGCTGAGGCCATCTTAATCTGGCACTAATTAACTTTGCTGGCCAGAGTCCTCCTTTGCTACAGGAGAGAAGATACAGTTCAAAGAAAATGTTTGGCTGAAATGCCTGCCTGAGTCAATCCAGTTATGCTTTTAAGAAATATCACCCACACCCATATGTGTCAGTTTATCCATTTCACAATATTTTTTTGCCACTGTGTAGATATGCTCTTATTGTGTTAACAATTTAGGGGGGGAAAAAAACTCTTATTTTGGAGACAGTTAGAAAACCTAAAAGTCAAATTTAAAATTGTAGCAGAGACACCTACTGAACACCTACTTTGTATGTAGCAATCTGCTGGGTGTTAAAGGTATATTTTATACAGCCAGAGACACAAAAGGCACAGTCTTTTGAAAGATTAAATAGAATACAGGGAAAGCTATCAAGTTAGGTTTTAGTTGGCTGTGTGTACTTTCTAATACAACCCAAGTAGGAACCCATTCTCTGGCTTAAGGAATTACTTGATCACTTGATCTTACTATCAGTTGCCTGTTCACTTGTGAATATTAATGGAAGATGGGAAAACAACTCAGTCTGTTATACTAAAGTGACATCAGACAACAAAAACAGAAATAAAACAAAGAATTTGGGCAAGGCTCTAAAACTAGGAAAGTCACTGAATAAAGAATGTTGAGGACAGAATATCTATTCTGAGATTCCCATAAGCTACACTTTATGTCCATGAACTTATTTCTATGTGGTAGGCTATGGTTCTGCATGACAGAAAAGCCCTTCCTTTATCTACTTAGCTCATTCAGTTTGTTTTCTTATTCAAACATACAAGATTTTCACAAACTGTCATGTATACAAACATGAATTTATCTCTGTATGGTGTTTTAACAGTCTTTCCTGATAAAGTTCTTTCTTTATATCAATGACAATCTGTTTCAAATATATGTCTATGCCAGACATGTATGACTATAAAGGACTATATACTTAATTTCTGACAAACTATGTTTTAAATTGTTTTCCAAATGGTAATTTTTCATACTTCTCAGTTCAGTCGCTCAGTCGTGTCTGACTCTTTGTGACCCCATGAACCACAGCACACCAGGCCTCCCTGTTCATCACCAACTCCCAGAGGTCACTCAAACACACATCCATCGAGTCGGTGATGCCATCCAGCCATCTCATCCTCTGCCAATGGACCTTTGTTGGCAAAGTAATGTTTCTGCTTTTCAATATGCTATCTAGGTTGGTCATAACTTTCCTTCCAAAGAATAAGTGTCTTTTAATTTCATGGCTGTAATCATCAACTGCATGGAGAAGGAAATGGCAACCCACTCCAGTGTTCTTGCCTGGAGAATCCCAGGGACGGGGGAGCCTGGTGGGCTACCGTCTATGCGGTCGCACAGAGTCAGCCATGACTGAAGCAACTTAGCAGCAGCAGCAATCACCATCTGCAATGATTTTGGAGCCCAAAAAATTAAAGCCTGCCACTGTTTCCCCATCTATTTCCCATGAAGCGATGGGACCAGATGCTGCCATCCAACCATCTCATCCTCTGTTGTCCCCTTCTCCTCCTACCCTCAATCTTTCCTAGCATCAGTGTCTTTTCAAATGAGTTAGCTCTCCGCATCCAGTGGCCAAAAGATTGGAGTTTCAGCTTCAACATCATACTTTTAATAATGTAAAAAAAGCATTAAAGTGAATCATTCTGATTATACTATTTTTATTAAAGTTTATTTTTCAATTAAAATGATTTAAGTTATTTGATCTCAAATAATCTAGCAAATTACCACTTTTTCAGTCTTTTTCGATTTCCTTCCCATATAGGTCACCACAGAGCACTGAGCAGAGTTCCCTATGCTACACGGTCTGCTCTCATTAATTATCTATTCAATACAGAGTAATATGTACATATATATGGGCTTCCCTGATAGCATATATATATGTCAATCTCAAACTCTCAATTCATCCCTCCAGCCCTTCGCTGCATGGTATCCATACATTTGTTTTCTAGATCTGTGTCTAATTCAGCTTTGTAAATATGATCATCTATACCAATTTTTTTCAGGTTCAACACATATACATTAATACATAATATGTTTTTCTCTTTCTGACTTAATTCATTCTGCATGACAATCTCTAGGTCCATCCATATCTCTACCAATGACCCAGTTTCATTCCTTCTTCTGGCTGAGTAATATTCCACTATATATATGTACCACATTTTCTTTAGCCATTCCTGTTGATGGATATTTAAGTTGTTTACATGTTCTGGCTATTGTAAATAATGCTGCAATTAACATTGGGGTTACATGTTCCCTTTTGAATTATGGTTTTCTCTGGCTATATATCCAGTAGTGGGATAGCTGGGTCATAAGTTAGTTCTTTTCTTTTTTCTTTTAATGAATGTTCACATTGCTCTTCATAATGGTTATATCAATTTATATTCCCACCCACAGTGCAAGAGGGCTCCATTTGTTCGACATCCTATCCAGCATTTATTGTCTGTAGATTTTGTGATGATGGCCATTCTGACTGATGTGAGGTGACATCTCACTGTAGTTTTGATTTGCATTTCTCTAATACTTAGTGATGCTGAGCATCTGTTCATGTGTCTCTTGCCCATCAATATGTCTTCTTTGGAGAAATGTCTGTTTAGGTCTTCCACCCATTTTTTGATTGGGTTGCTTGCTTTTTTGATATTGAGATGAATGAACTGTTTGCGTATTTTGGAGATTAATCCTTTGTCAGTTGCTTCACTGGCAAATATTTTCTCCCTTTCTGAAGGTTGTCTTTTCATCTTACGATTTCCTCTGCTATGCAAAAGATTTTTAAGTTTAATCAAGTCCCATTTGTTTCTTTTTGTGCTTATTCTCATTACTTTAGGAGGTAGGTCAAAAAAAGATCCTATGATTTATGTCAAAGACTGTTCTTGCCTATGTTTTCCTCTGAAAGTTTTATGGTATCTGGCCTTACATTTAGGTCTTTAATCCACTTTAGGTTTATTTTTGTGCATGGTGTTAGAGAGTTTTCTAATCTCATTCTTTTACACATAGCTCTCCAATTTCCCTAGCACCGCTTACTGAAGATGCTGACTTTGCTCCATTGTATATTCTGGTTTCCTTTGTCATAGATTAGGTGACCATAAGTGTATGAGTTTATTTCTGGGCTTTCAATCCTGTTCCATTGACCTACATTTCTGTTTGTGTGTGTGTGTGTGTGTGTGTGTGTGTGTGTGTGTGTGCTGGTGCCATCCTGTCTTGATTACTGTAGCTTTATAGTATAGTCTGAAATCAGGGAGCCTGATTCCTCCAGCTCCAATTATTTTTTCCCCATCATGACTGCTTTTCAAGCAAATTATTATTAAATCAAGAATGGCAACTATAATACTTAACCTACTCATTTTGTATATATTGTGAATAAATCCTGAATAGCTTTTGTGGGGTCAAGTGAGAGCTAAGGGGAGGTGAATTCTTAATTGTTTACTTGACACTGTAAAACATCATGGTATCCACTTTCTTAAGCAGTCTGATATGTTTTCAGCTAAGTGATTCACCTTTTCTATTGAACTTAGTTTTTTAATTCCTGTTCCATCTCCAAAATTCAGGGAAGAAAGATGTTGGTAAGAAAATGAGAGCAGGGATGCCAATTACAGCAAGAAAATCATAAGTCAGAGCCTTCAATCAGTAAGATAAGGATATTATGACAACATAAAGAGTGGCCGCCAGCTCTCTTTCACATTTATTCCAGGTTGGCTAAATTCAGTCAAACTAATTATTCCTTTTCATTCATTCATATTCATATTCATTCTCTTTCTCCCCTCCCACCTCTATAACTATGGGCTTTGTTTATTCTGACAGAAAACACCTTGAAATAGCAGGATAGTACTGGAAACTGGACAACTTGATATTCTCTGAGGACTTTCTGCTTTCTAGTCTGAGGATGAGCAAGGCTTTGGGGATCATTGGGTTTAATTTCCTTATTGTATATCAGAAGAAACCAAACTTTTTTTTTTAATTTTAGTTGGAGGTTAATTACTTTACAATATTGTAATGGTTTTTGCCATATATTGATATGAATCAGCCATGGGTTTACATGTGTTTCCCATCCTGAACCTCCCTCCCCTCTCCCTCCTCATCCCATCCCTCTGGGTCATCCCAGCGCACCAGCCCTGAGCACCTGTCTCATGCATTGAACCTGGACTGGCGATCTGTTTCGTACATGATAATATACATGTTTCAATGCTATTCTCTCAGATCATCCCACCCTCCCCTTCTCGCATAGCATCCAAAACACTGTTCTATACATCTGTGTCTCTTTTGCTGTCTCACATATAGGATTATCACTACCATCTTTCTAAATTCCATATATGTGTTAGTATACTATATTGGTACATTTCTTTCTGGCTTACTTCACTCTGTATAATAGGCTCCAGTTTCATCCACCTCATTAGAACTGATTCAAATGTGTTCTTTTTAATGACTGAGTAATACTCCATTGTGTATATGTACCACAGCTTTCTTATCCATTCATCTGCTGATGGACATCTAGGTTGCTTCCATGTCCTAGCTGCAATGAACATTGGGGTATATGTGTCTCTTTCAATTCTGGTAAGAGGAAACCAAACTTTAACACCATTGAGTGACAGAACTACTTCATACTATTAGTGACAGGACCATCAGCAGACTTCAGGCTTTTGTGGGTTTTGGTCCCATTGCCATCATCACAGTTGAATGCTTCATCTCTAAAAAGCAATGACCAAGCCAAAATGTTGCTCCCCCAAAACACACACACTCCTTTCAGAATACCAGGAAAACAAAAGGTACTTAATATCTGTTGAATGTATGACAACTTGATCAAATACCTCTGTGGAAATATTCTGTTATCTAGAAAAGAGAGATCACTTTTAGGAAATACCCTCAGTTTAATTCTGTAGGGAAATGATGAACTTTAAAAAAATTAATTTATTTATTTTAATTGGAGGCTAATTACTTTTAAATCCATTTATCACAACTATGGGCTTCCCTGATAGCTCAGCTGGTAAAGAATCTGCCTGTAATGCAGGAGACCCCAGTTTGATTCCTGGGTCAGGAAGATCTGCTGAAGAAGAGATAGGCTACCAACTCTAGTATTCTTGTGCCTTCCTTGTGGCTCAGCTGGTAAAGAAACCACCTGCAATGTGGGAGGCCTGGGTTCAATCCCTGGGTTGGGAAGATCCCCTGGAGAAGGGAAAGCCTACCCACTCCAGTATTGTGGCCTGGAGAATCCATGGACTGTACAGTCTACAGAGTTGCAAAGAGTCAGACACAACTGAGTAACTTTCACTTCATGTCATTACAACGACCCCTCCACTCACAAAAAATAAATAAATTTTAAAAAAGTTTTTTAAAGTATCTCCATTTTGTGTTATTTTTTAAAGACTTGTTTATTTAGGACTGCCCTCAGTCTTCACTGCAGCTCACAGGCTCTTTCTTTGCAGGACATGGACTCTCACCGTGGTGTGTGGGCTTCTCTCTAGTTGTGGTGTGCAAGCTCCAGAGTGCACGGGCTCCGTAGTTTGCATTATGCAGGCTTGGTAGTTGTGGCATATATTTAGCTGCCCCAAGGCATGTGGGATCTCATTCTACAACCAGGGATTGAACCAGCATCCCCTGCACTGGAAGGCAGGTTCATAACCACTGGTTCACCAGGGAAGTCCCCAAAAGTACCTCCATTCTTAAGAATGTTTTTTAAGATCACAGTCTATCAGTGACTTTAAACATTAAAAGATTACAGATTTTCTAAGATGTCTAGAAGACAAGATATACAATAAAAAGGACAAGAAAGACTTTCTGAAAATAGACTATAGAGCTAGAAAACAGAGACATCTACTATACAAAACCTTTTAAATATTATGAGAAAAGACATAACAAACAAATTCAATGCAAATGAAAAATCATTTCAAATGCAAAGGACATATAAAGGTTAACATCTACAGTATATACAGTATACTTACAAACTGACAAGAGAACAACCAACCTAACAGGAAAAAACATGGAAAGAGCTATGAATTGGCTAATTTACAGAAGAGAAAAATCTAAAAGGCCAACAAACATATAAAGTTAAAAAGCACAAGTCATCAGGCAAATTCTAAGTAACTGTGACTCAGCAGTCTACAACTATCTTACTAGCATAAATTTAAACCAGTCTCTCACACCTCTTGCTTATGGAAATGTAAGGAAATGTTCACACATATGTACTGGTAGAAACAGAAAATAAATATACCTTCTTGTTTCATAGCAACTGTCAATGTCTATTTAAAATATGTAAAGAGATATCCTTTAACCAATCATTCCTACACTTTGGAATCTATTCCACTGATACAGTATTTAGAACAAATATTCAAGGATGTTTACAGCAGCACATTTGCAGTGCCAAAGCCTAGAAGCAATGTGCCTACAGCAAATAGGATAAGGATGAAATAAATGGGGCCACTTCACCATGAAATACTATATATGTACCTTTTAGGAAGATAAAAACATTAGTGTTATGTCTGTTGACTTAGGTTCCCATTACTTATTAATGAGTGAGAAAAGCAAAAAGCAGAGAAGCCAATGTTGTATAACCCAATTTTTCTAAAATGCATTAAAAACTCTCTATTTGTGTGCTGTGGTTTCTAAACAGAAATATAAGAACACAAAAGGAACAAGGGAGGGATACACACTTACTTCTTAGTATGTTTTGATTTTGTTGGGGGGTGGCTGCCAGGGGTATCTGACTTGAATCAAGGAACGGAGACAGAGAAGTCCAGCAGGAAAGAAGGAGGAGGAAAAGGAAGTGTTACGATTAACTTATACATTTATGTAAATTTAGCTCTCTAAAAAGACATTAAAATATTTAAATTAAATTTCAAAATACTCTCTGGGGGAAATTATCATTTTTTGACATAGCCTGTTTAAAGCATTTTGTTGATTGTTAAACTCTTTAGACTACTTAAATTACTTAGAGTTTATTTGTAAAGCTACCATTTATCGAGGGCCAGATAATGCATTAATTATTCTACATCTATCTTGCTAGGTTGTTTTTAACAGTTTAATTTGAGGATCAATAAATTCACATAAGTTACACTTCACGTCATGGCTGGGCCAATATCCAATTTACATATGTAAACTTTATGAATAGAGAATCCTTTTTGTTCACTGTTGAATCCCCAGAGCCTTCCATCATTGCTGGCATATAGCAGACAGCAAAAGCTGCTGAATTGGTAGAATGAATGACTATTTATGATTATTCTTATGTATCATTAGAAATCAGAATTCTGAAGATGATTAAGTTACATAAGATTTAGTTCAAACTTTTATCATCCTATTTTTATATTCTCAAATCAAAAATGACCCTAAAAACAGAAAATAAAAATCTAGAAAATTCTAAAAGCTCCAAGTTTCTACCTTAGAGGAAAAAGGTAACATGCTAAAAGTCTGATTTAATAACCAATCCATGTGGTAGGGCTTCCCTGTAGCTCAGTTGGTAAAGAATCTGCCTGCAGTGCAGAAGACCCGGGCTTGATTCCTGGGCCGGGAAGATCCCCTGGAGAAGGAAATGGAAATCCACTCCAGTATTCTTGCCTAGAGAATCCCATGGATAGAGGAGCCTAGCAGGCTACAGTCCACGGGGTCGCAAGAGTCAGATAGGACTGAGCGACTAAACCACCACCACATGTGGTAGAAGTTAGTGTGCTACCACATCAAAGACTAAAATATGAGTGGGGCAGCCAGACTGCAAGATTCAAACTCTTGCCCCATCACTCAACAACTGTGTGACCTTGGGGAAGTCACAGCCTCTCTGTGCCTCTTCTCTAAAACGCTGTGAGTCTTAACTGATGCATGAAATAAAGAATTCCTAGCATAAGGCCTAACACATTGCAAAAGCTTAATCAAGTATTTTCTAATACTGTTAATAATGAAGTGAAAAGTAAAACTAATCATAGATTCCTTTTCCTCTGTTTGTCAAATGCCAACAGCTTTTGTGTTCTGACCAGGAACACTGAATCTGGGTCTACATGGAATATTTGTTACTCAATACAGCTACCTCGCAAAGGCCAAGTCTGAGGACTGGGGTCAGGAATGAGCCCAAGTGGGAACTGGGGAAAAAGTCAAGAGACACAGAACTACTTATCAAGTTTCTAACTGTAATGGGTATGAAGAAACAAGGAGATACTGATGATCAGGATGAAATAGTGGTTAAAAAGCAGGTGTGTCAAACGTAGAATCCACAAAACAGAATACCCAGAGAACCCAGAAGAGCAAAACAGAAAAAAAAATCAGGACAGTAGTTGTGAGCTCCAAAACCTAAGGGAACTTGCTATTGATGGAAATCTGAGATCACACAGACGGTCCCTCATCTTTCTCCTTAGAGCCAGCAAGACAGTCATTCTGCCAATTAAACCAGGGTGTGGGTATCCCTGAATTAGTCAGACATACAGGAGTGAAATTAAATGAATTAAACACTCTCATAACGTGAGTATCAAGGCATTTATTCATTGCTTACCTATTTTAATGTTTTGGTTTTTTAATTGTCCTAAGTATAGCTGCACCCTCCATTTATCTAGATAACAAGCCCAATTTTCATTAACTGTAGTGACTTCTTCAGAGCCCAATTAATATGTTAAAAGCTCCCCAGTTCATGCTGCCTATGTGTGGACCTGTGAAATCTTCCTATTGTTAAAATTAGAAGGTGGTTTAAGAAGCAATATCTTCATGCCTGCCTGGTAGGTTGGGCCAGAGTGACTAATGTGTTAAGTCAGTTTTCAGTGAAATGAGCAATGCTTCATTTATGAATTTACAACACCTTCCTCACTGAAAAAAGAACATGATCAAAACTCCTGAGGCTTAGGGAGAAGAGACCAAGACCAATGCAAGCATATACAAAGGGACTGAAACAAAGCAGCTGTTTGGCAACAGCCTACATGTGAGGTACAGCTAGGGAGCATGTTCTCTGGTTTTCTGGGTTGTTGTTCAGTCAATCATGTCCAACTCTTTGTGACCCCATGGACTGCAGCATGCCAGGCTTCTCTGTCCTTCACTATCTCCTGCAGTTTGCTCATACTCACTGAGGTTAACAGGAGTCAAAGATGGCAAAGAATGGAACTGAGAAAGATGCTTCCAGAAGAAAAGCCAGAAATATGCCACACACAAGAGTCTCTGCAGTGTAGCTGGACAGGTATTCAACCAGAGGTGGGGATTTCCTAGGTTAGATGAACTAACCTAGAAGTCCAAACAAATTCTTTTTGGAAATACATTTCCTTGACAGGTAGACACAGTTACTTAGCCAGCAATCTTTGTCTTGCATAATTGAATATTGATTGAAAAGATGCAGTCAGCGCCTTCTAAGTAAAGTAGGCGGCTGCCGTACGTGGGCAAGGACTCAATAGTCGGATCACAGAGCAAGGCTTCGTGCTAACAAATGAAGGGTCTGAGCATCTCCTTGTGAACACCGGCCCAGCTTGTTCCTTTTATAAGTCGTCATTGTTATTCCAGACACTGACCGTCCTAATAATCCTATCAAACTCACTTGAACTCAATTCAGTAAAAGAAAATTAAAAAGATTCATCCAATTTGATACTTGAAATACCTGCAAATGGGTGAAATGTGTTTTATTGCCATTTGAAAGCAGAACTTCTTCAAAAGGCTAGGTTCACTTTGGGTCTTGAGAAGACATTCACTGGAGTTAATTGCCACGTGAAACAGAGTCATTTTATGACAAAAGCATAATGAGATAGTCAAGACTATTTCTAAAAATCAGCAATTTAACTCTGGCAGTTTGGATGGACAGCACATCTGTTGATGGCTTAAAGAAAACACATAATTAAAGGCATATATATATATATATATATTTTTTTTTTTAAAGTAAAGAGAAAAGGACCATCCTGTTGATTTCCTGTTGGATGACAAAACCTAGCTGTGGCAAGACTGCCTTGTGAAGGGTTGTTTACCACTTGGAAAAGGGTTTCCTATTAGGCATGTACTGAATATGTTGCAATGTCACAGAACAGTGTCAGCTGTATAGCTGCCAAAAATGACATCAATTCTCACCCCTACAAAGGCAGACATTGTTAGGGGTACCATTAACAAGGCACACACTTTTTCTTTCCTCTACTTTTCCTCTATGGAGTAAGAGATCAAGGCGTTCCAGGGGAATTATCTTTCCAGAGACGAAAAAAACACTTTAAAAAAATTTGACCCACAAAAGTTTTAAAAAACACAAAGACTGGTGAAAAAATAAGATAAAAGACAGTAATGGATACAACTACAAACTTTTCACAGAAGAACATATAGACAGAAATCGAAATATAGGCAGACACACGTGTGTGTATACCCATGCATATACACTGTTCTAACATATTTACCAAATGAACTGTATTTTAATCCTCTCAAACTGTACACTGAGTTCATTATCCCTTTTTCACAGTTTCTATCTGATTTAAATGTCACATGTGAACCATGGACATTCAGTAAAGGTTTTCTAATCCTCTATGCTGCCTAATAGTCATTAATAAAATCTAGAATTACTTAATTATCTTGAACAAAGGCCAAAATGACTATAATTTTTGAGTAGCTTCTGTATGCCAGGTTCTTCCACTAGTTACATAATTACTACAATGTAATGCCTACAAGTTAGTTATGATTATCCTCTTATGTTACCAAGGAGAAAACTGAGTTCAGAGAGATCAACGGAGTAGACCAGGATCACAAAGCAAGAAGGTGGACAAGCTGGTACTCAGAAACATCTTCGGATTTCAAAACATGCACTGCCTGTTACAAAAGCTGCCCATCACCACTCACATCCTATCACATTAATTTCTACACTAATGACAAAAAATTACTGAGGAGACATTAATAATTATAATCTAGAAATTAACTGTTAAATGAGTATGTGACCTGCAATTCCCCAATAATAGATACCCGATGCAAGAGGCTAGAAGGATAGGAGGGAAAGGAAGGAAAAGAACAGGGAGGGAGACGAAGGGAAGGAAAAGGAGGTTTAGTGCTTTTATTCACTAATTCATCAAATATTTACTGAGTGCTAGTTATGTCCCAGACACTGATAGGAGCTGGATACAAAGTTTAGGAAAATAATTCATTATTTCTCACCTCACAGAGTTTCTAGGCAACTGTGGGAGATTTTCACTAACCAAATAATCACTCAACAAAATATCAAATCACAACTCTGTTAATCCTGCCTGGCAGCAGTATATGGCACTATTCAAAGCGTGTTACAAGGGGATATGACACAGTCAAGGAAGGCCTGCCTGAGGACATAATAACAAAGGAAAAAAACTTAATAATCATTAAGATGGAGGAGAGGGAACATGTTCAGACAATGGTAACTGCGTGTTCAAAAGCCTGAGGCTGTGCTGAGGGTTGAACACTCATTAAGTAAAAAGGACTTAAAGCAGCTGGTGAGGCTGGAATGCAGAGGGTGTGATGGAGTATGGAAGGAGACAAAGCTGGAAAGGTGGTTGGAGTTAAGGATTTCTGGATTTTCCTAGGAGTACATAGAAGCCACTGAAAATCATTGAACATTTGAAGGTGTTGAAAATGATGGAGGACAGGGAAGCCAGGCAGGATGTAGTCCATGTGGTCACAAATAGTCAGAAATGATTCAGCAACAGAACAACAATAGCGACAAGTGACTGACTTTGTTTTATTATTTATTTTTTGGCTGTACTAGGTCTTCACTATGGTCCACATGATTGTCTTGTTGCAGAGGCTGCCCCAAGGCATGTGGGATCTTAGTTCCCCGACCAGGGATCAAACTAGTATCCTCTGCATTGCAAGGCAGATTCTTAACAAGGGCATTAACAAACCAGCTTTTTCACTCTCCTCTTTCACTTTCATCAAGAGTCTTTTTAGTTCTTCTTCGCTTTGTCTGACTATGACAGTGACAGCAAGTTCAGTTCAGTTGCTCAGTTGTGTCCAACTCTTGGCGACCCCACGAACTGCAGCACGCCAGGCCTCCCTGTCCACCACCAGCTCCCAGAGTCTACCCAAAACCATGTCCATTGTGTCGGTGATGCCATCCAACCATCTCATCCTCTGTCGTCCCCTTCTCCTCCTGCCCTCAATCTTTCCCAGCATCAAGCTCTTTTCAAATGAGTCAGCTCTCTGCACCACGTGACCAAAGTATTGGAGTTTCAGGTCAACATCAGTCCCTCCAATGTATACCCAAGACTAATCTCCTTTAGGATGGACTGGTTGGATCACCTTGCAATCCCAGGGACTCTCAGGAGTCTTCTCCAACATCACAGTTCAAAAGGATCAATTTTTTGGTGCTCAGCTTTCTTTATAGTCCAACTCTCACATCCATACATGACTACTGGAAAAACCATAGCCTTGACTAGATGGACCTTTGTTGGCAAAGTAATGTCTCTGCTTTTTAATATGCTGTCTAGGTTGGTCTTAACTTTCCTTCCTAGGAATAAGTGTCTTTTAATTTCATGGTTGCAATCACCATCCACAGTGATTTTGGAACCCAGAAAAATAAAGTCAGCCACTGTTTCCGCTATTTCCCCATCTATTTCCCATGAAGTGATGGGACCAGATGCCATGATCTTCGTTTTCTGAATGTTGAGCAAACCAGCTTTTTCACTCTCCTTTTTCACTTTCATCAAGAGTCTTTTTAGTTCTTTTTCACTTTCTGCCATAAGGGTAGTGTCATCTGTATATTGGAGGTTATTGATATTTCTCCTGGCAATCTTGATTCCAGCTTGTGCTTCCTCCAGCCCAGTGTTTCTCATGATGTACTCTGCATAGAAGTTAAATAAGCAGGGTGACAATATAAAGCCCTGACGTACTACTTTCCCGATTTGGAACCAGTCTGTTGTTCCATGTTCAGTTCTAACTGTTGCTTCCTGACCTGTGACAGCAAGATGAGGATGCTATTGCAATCATCCAGTTGAAGCCAAGAGCTTGGATGAGGGTGATAGCAGTGGAAACTTAGAGAAACAAAGAGAATTAAGAGATGTAGGACACTAAGTATGATTATGCTTATGGGCTGTGCCTACAGTTACCACTATGGTTACAGTTATGGTTATCATATGGTCATGCAGGCTGAAGGGGAGAAAGGTTTAAAGAGTGACTCAGGTTTCTTGCTTGACTAACAAAACACATGGGGC
>SJYC01145350.1:0-24493 GCA_006408675.1 Madoqua kirkii | reverse complement strand
ATATATCTACCTAAAGAAACTAAAGACCTATATATAGAAAACTATAAAACACTAGTGAAAGGAATCAAAGAGGACACTAATAGATGGAAAAATATACCATGTTCATGGATCAGAAGAATCAATATAGTGAAAATGAGTATACTACCCAAAGTGATCTATAGATTCAATGCAATCCCTATCAAGCTGCCAACGGCATTTTTCACACAGCTTGAACAAATAATTTTGCAATTTTTGTGTAAATGCAAAATACCTGGAATAGACAAAGCAATTTGAGAAATAACATTGGAACTGGAGGAATCAACTTGCCTGACTTCAGGCTATAGTACAAAGCCACAGTCATTGAAACAGTATGGTACTGGCACAAAGATAGATATATAGATCAATGGAACAAAATAGAAAGCCCAGAGATAAATCCACACACCTATGGACACCTTATCTTCAACAAAGGAGGCAAGAATATATAATGGAGTAAAGATAATCTCTTTAACAAGTGAGGTAGGGAAAAATGGTCAACCACTTGTAAAAGGATAAAACTAGAACACTTTCTAATGCCATACACAAAAATAAACTCAAAATTGATATAAGATCTAAACTTAAGACCAGAAACTATAAAACTCCTAGAGGAGAACTTAGGCAAAACACTATCTGATCTACCTCACAACAGGATCCTCTATTACCCATCTACCAGATTATTAGGAATAAAAGCAAAAATAAAGAAATCAAACATAATTAAACTTAAAAGCTTCTGCACAACAAAGGTAACTATAAGCAAGGTGAAAAGGCAGCATTGAGAATGGAAGAAAATTAAAGCAAATGAAGCAACTGACAAACCACTAATCTCAAAAATGTACAAGCAACACCTGCAGCTCAATTCCAGAAAAATAACCCCATCAAAAAATGGGACAAAGAACTAAATAGACATTTCTCCAAAGAAGACATACAGATGGCTAACAAACACATGAAAAGATGCTCAACATCACTCGTTATCAGAGAAATGCAAATCAAAACCGCAATGAGCTACCATTTCATGCCAGTTAGAATGGCAGTGATCCAAAAGTCTACAAGCAATAAATGCTAGAGAGGGTGTGGAGAAAAAGAAACCCTCTTACACTGTTGGTGGGAATAAAAACTAGCAAAGCCACTATGGAGAAGTTTGTGGAGATTGCTTTAAAAACTTGAAATAAAACTGCCTTATCACCCATGAATCCCACTGATGGGCATACACACCGAGAAAACCAAAGTTGAAAGAGAAACATGTACCCTAATGTTCATTGCAGCACTGTTTATAATAGCCAGAACATGGAAGCAACCTAGATGTCCATCAGCAGATGAATGGATAAGAAAGCTGTGCTATGTAAACACAATGGAATATTACTCAGCCATTAAAAATAATACATTTGAGTCAGTTCTAATGAGGTGGATGAAACTGAAACCTGTTATACAGAGTGAAGTAAGCCATAAAGAAAAACATCAATACAGTATACTGAAATATATATATGGAATTTAGAAAGATGGTAATGATAACCCTTTATGTGATACAGCAAAAGAGACACAGATGTATAGAACAGTCTTTGGACTCTGTAGGAGAGGGCAAGGGTGGGATAATTTGGGAGAACGTCATTGAAACATTATAATATCATATATGAAATGAATTGCTAGTCCAGGTTTGATGCATGACACTGGATGTTTGGGGCTGGTGCACTGATATGACCCAGAGGGATGGTACAAATAGGGAGAAGGAAAGGGGATTCAGGATGGGGAACATGTGTATACCTGTGATAGATTCATGTTGATGCATGGCAAAACCAATTAAATATTGTAAAGTAATTAACCTCCATTAAAATAAATAAATTAACATTTTAAAAAATTGGAATTCAATTTTATTAACCAAGCACTAGCACTTTGCAGAAATTTCCAAAAGTGAATATTTTTTGTTGTTGTTCAGTGAAAATTAACCAAGAATTTAACAGAAAAATGTTTACTTATTCTATACAAAGATTCTTTGTATAGAATCTTTGTATAGAAGCCAGAATCTTTGCATAGAACCCCCCCCCCCCCAAAAAAAAAGAGGGAGAAATAAGCCCACATGGGAAAATTGATTCATCTAGGATTTCAGAATTTAACTCTTTTGGAGTACAGTTCATACATTTTATAGGGCTTCCCTGGAGGCTTAAATGGTAAAGAATCTGGGTTCAATCCCTGGGTTGGGAAGATTCCCTATGGAAGGAAATGGATACCCACTCCAGTGTTTTGCCTGGAGAATTCCATGGACAGAGGAGCCTGGTAGGCTACAGTCCACGGGGTTGCAAAGAGTCAGACACAACTGAGAGATTTTCACTTCACTCACATGTCTTATAGAAGCAATTGTGATAATAAAGATCCTGCAATAAGTTTTATAATACTGAGAACAAAACCCAGATTCCAACCAAGCAGCAAGAACTTCTCTTTCTGGTTTCCAGTATGATGCTGCAGCTTTCCATGACCAAGGTTGTTGCATATAGGAAGCAAGGGGCTGGACTTTTTAGTTTTCACAGATGATAGCATAGATATATATCAAAGCTCACTTTATTCATTTATTTATTTTCTAGTTTACACCACTTGAGCTGTACTTGTAATAAAAATAGAAAAGGCTGAATGAGTGACAAAGCCATGATGACTTTGTTCCTTGCAGTAAGAGAATATTCTGGGGCCGCCCTGGTGGCTGAGTCATAAACAATTAGCCTGCCAATGTAGGACAGAGGTTTCTCATATGGAAGGGAGTAGAGCCCTGCTCACCACAACTATAGAATGCCGATAAAGCTACGAAGACCCAGCATAGCCAAAAATACACACACACACACACACACACACACAGACACACACACACACACACACACACAAAGAAAAGTAATTTTTTTTAAAGAGAGGGAATATATAGAAATTGTTATAAAGAGGAAACAACACAGAAACTGAAAAAGGACAAAATAAAGTCCTACCCAGAATCCCCACCAACTAGAACTACTTATCATCCACCTTCCCCATCATCCACAAGTAAATATCAACTAGAAGCAGCCATCACACTGAACATCTTGGAGAGCCCAACTCCAGAAGGAAAGATAGAAGGTGAACATGCAATGACACCAAAATGCATCTGCATGTTGGTGTGTGGTATTTATCCAGTTTTTCATAGGTATTATGATTGACTTCATTGCATTACATAGGAAGAAATGAACTGATTTGGTGAGAGAAAGGCTAAACTTCAAATAGATAACATTCTTTTTTTTTTCCTTCAAGATATGATAGCTCTTAAAGGACTGATTCAAGATCAAGAAAGTAGATTATGAATAACATTAAGAAGTTGATGGCAGTAAGTATCTTTGAATTACAGCTTTCAATTTCAGATGATACTGACTGACTTCCTACTATGATATTTCAGGGCATTAGCAATTTCATATTTATTTCCATTTGCGCTTCTGCTTTATTCATTATTGTACATTATTTTCTTGCTGTGGCAATTTGTATAATGGTCACATTGCACTTTGTAATGATACCTGTTATAATTGGTTAATATCAGTTCTGTTTAAGGGTTTCCTTCATAGCTCAATTGGTAAAGAATCTGCCTGCAATGCAAGAGACTTGGGTTTGATCCTTAGGTTGAGAAGATCCCCTGGAGAAGGAAAAGGCTACCCACTCCAGTATTCTTGCCTGGAGAACTCCATGGACTAAAGTCAGACATGACTGAGCAACTTTCACTTCACTTGCTGCTGCTGCTGCTGCTGCTGCTAAGTTGATTCAGTTGTGTCCAACTCTGTGTGGCCCCATAGACAGCAGCTCACCAGGCTCCCCCGTCCCTGAGATTTTCCAGGAAAGAACACTGAAATAGGTTGCCATTTTCTTCTCCCATGCATTTAGTTCTGTTTAAATGGATTCTAAGCCCATTGTCCTTTGTATGACCAAAAAGTTTCCATTTATGAGACTTCAGTTTTGTCTTCCCTGGGGCCTCAGATGGTAAAGAATTTCCTTGCAATGCAGAAGACCCAGATTTGATTCCTGGATCAGGAAACTCCTCTGGAGAAAGAAATGGCAACCCACTCCAGTATTCTTGCCTGGAGAATCCCCATGAACAGAGGACCCTAAAGGCTGCAGTCCATGGGGTCACAAAAAATTGGACACAACTTAGCGACTAATGCTTTACTTCTCATTTTTCTGGATTTCATCTGTGAGCAGCTTTATCAAGAAGGGTTATGGAGTCTGTGTTCTCAGAGCTCTTTCATGCTAGAGAATATCTGTGTGTTGCCTCTTTGCTTGAGCAACATCTTGACTGGGTTCCATGTGGGTCTCAAATTCTTTCTTCAAAACCCTAGTCATTACTCCCTTACTGACTGCTTTCAGTGTTGCTACATTGACATTGACAAGTCACTCAGTCATATCAGACTCTTTGAGACCCTATGGACTGTAGCCTACCAGGCTTCCCTGTCTATAGCATTTTCCAGGTGAGATTATTGGAGTAGGTTGCCATTTCCTTCTCCAGGGCAGTGTTTCTACAGAGAAGAATTTTTTTTCCCCTATTTTATCAGTGCTTTGTCTTTGCCTTCTGAGTATCTGTAGTATGTTTTATTTATCCTTGAAGTCTTGATGGTGTCAAGTCCAGAGGAACTCTTAATGAAAAATCCAGGGTTATTGCTACTGATCCCAGGGAGAGAGAATGAGAGATAAAGAGTGATAATCAGTGTATATGAGTTGAGAGCTCACCGTTTGTTTTTCCTTGTAAAACTCCCAGAATAACCACAACAGCCCCATTTATGCCAAACTCAGTATCATTTTAGATATTTTAGGAATATGATCTCAGGTGTCCCATAAACCTTTGGAGCAGGAGCTATCATCCTCATTTTATTGATGAGAAAACTGAGCTTCTGATAATAAGTAACTTGCCAAGGGTTGCATAGCTACTAAGTAAAGTTCAGGTGAAAAGAGATAAGTTCCTTTATGCTTTATCTGTGTCCTATTTTTAATATTGTGTTAGTTTCCCAGTTGTATATGACTCTTTGTGACATCCATGGTCTGTAACTTGATATGCTTCTCTATCCATGGAATTCTCCAGGCAGGAATATTGGAGTGGGTTGCCATTCAATTCTCCAGAAAGTCTTCCCATCTCAGGAATTTAACCCAGGTCTTCTTTATTGGCAGGCAGATTCTTTACTGTCTAATCCACCAGGAAAGTCCTTTGATATTTTACTACAGTTATATATAAAATGTCTCTATCACATAGCTAAAATGTACACAAGACTTTATGAACTATTTTGCAACTTCCTGTGATTATATAATTGAGTCATAATAAAAAGTTAAAAGGAAAAAGAGAACAGCACTTGACCTAGCTATTCACTGGCGCTGGTGTAGTAGAATAATGAGAATCACAGCAGAAGTATAGAGAGAGCAGAATAGGTGTCTCTTGGGGCTCGTGTCATCTGAAGGCTTGACCAGGGCTGAGCAATCCATTTCCAGGATGGCCGGCGCACAACTTGAAGCTGATGAGTTGGTTCCTTTCTCTGGAGTTGGTGAGTTGGTTCCTTTCTCTATAGGCTTTCTTATGGTTGCTTGATTGTCCTCATGACATGGTGACAGGTTGTACCCAGAAAAAACTAATCTAAGGGGTCAAAGTGAAACCTGACCTGGTCATGGAGAACTTCTTTAGCTTGGAAGCAAAAATCAACAAAAGTCCATCTAGTCAAGGGTATGTTTTTTCCAGTGGTCATGTGCAGATATGAGAGTTGGACTATAAAGAAAGCTGAGCTCTGAAGAATTGATGCTTTTGAACTGTGGTGTTGGGGAAGACTCTTGAGAGTCCCTTGGACTGCAAGGAGATCCAACCAGTGCATCCTAAAGGAGATCAGTCCTGGGTGTTCATTGGAAGGACTGATGTTGAAGCTGAAACTCCAATACTTTGGCCACCTGATGCAAAGAACTGACTCATTGAAAAAGACCCTGATGCTGGGAATGATTGAAGGCAGGGGGAGAAAGGGACATAGAGGTTGAGATGGTTGGATGGCACCACTGACTTGACGTACATGAGTTTGAGTAAACTCCAGGAGTTGGCAAGGGATAGGAAGGCCTGGTGTGCTGCAGTCCATGGGATCGCAGTCAGACATGATTGAGCAACTAAACTGAACTGATTTTTTTTAAATCATTTATTTTTGGCTGCACTGGGTGTTTGATGCTGCACAGAGGCTTTCTCTTGTTGTGAAGCACAGGCTTTACAGTGCTCAGGCTTCAGTAATTGTGACTCATGGGCAGGGGTTTACTGGCATGTGCTATCCTTCGGGGACAGAGGTCAAACCCACGTCCCCTGCCTTCGCAGGATAATTGCTAACCAGTGGGCCTCCTGAGAGAAAGTGTGTTAGACACTCAGTTGTGTCTGACTCTTTACGAGTCCAAGAACTATTGCATGCCAGGCTCACCTGACCATGGAATTCTCCAGGGAAGAACCCTGGAGTGGGATGCCATTTCCTCCTCATGGGAGGCCTAGGTAAGCCCTAATTTAATGTGGGAAATGGTTATACTGTGATATGACTAAAGAAAAGAAAAACGAAGTCACTCAGTCATGTCCAGCTCTTTGCAGCCCCATGTACTGTAACCTATCAGGGTACTCTTTCCAAGGAATTTCCCAGTCAAGAGTACTGGAGTGGATTGTCATTTCCTTCTCCAGGGGGTCTTCCTGACTCAGAGATCAAACCAAGGTCTCCTGCATTGCACACAGATGCTTTACTGTCTAAGCCATGAGGGAAATCAATATGAAATCAATACTGGGAGTCAAGAACGTTGAGGGCCATCTTGGAGCCCTCCATAATCCTGGAAACTTTTCATGGAAAAAGGTCCACAGGACTCTGACTCTTTGTCAATATGGTAAATGAAGAGGAGTGTTTGCTGTTTTTCAGTAAGGTCTGACTCTTCACAACTGCATGACTGCAACACAGCAGGCTTACCTGTCCCTCACCATCTCTTGGAGTCTGCCCAAGTTCATGCTAGTTGAATCAGTGATGCCATCCAACAATCTCATCCATAGTCTCATTGTGCCCTCAATCTTTCCCAGCATCAAACTCATTCCTATGAGTCAGCTCTTCCTATCAGGTGGCCAAAGTATTGGAGTTTCAGCTTCAGCATCAATCCTTCCAAAGAGTTGTGAGTGTATCATGCATAATTGTAGCTTTTGCAGCCTGGTGATCACAAGGATAGAGGTGCAGCAGACTGGGAGGCAGCTGGTTTTGAGAAAGTGCTGTTTTGTTTTGTTTGTTTGTTTGTTTGTTTGTTTTAATTATTTTTTAATGGCTGTGCTGGGTCCTCCTTGATTTGCAAGCTGTCACCAGTTGTGCTGAGCAGAGGCTAATCTGTAGTTGTGGTGTGCAGATTTTTCATTGCAGTGGCTGCTCTTATGGTGCATGTGCTCAGTAGTTGGGGCACATGGGCTTGGTTGCTCCATAGAAATCTACTGGACCAGAGATAGAACCCTTACATTGGCAGGAAAATTATTAACCACTGGACCTCCAGGGAAGTCCAAGGTTGTTTTTTTCAACATATTAAATTTGAGAAAACATTTAGGCCAGTTTTTCTAGACTGACTTCTGACTCATTCAGGGTGTTCAGTCCCATATCTTCTACCTGATCTCTGGTACCTGTGCCTGAGTATTTTCTGGGGCTGTATTATAGGAACAGGCTTGACTGCTTCTGTCCTCTGCTCTTCTGGCTCTTTGGCATTCCATGAACATACTCTGTCTTGCTAACTGTTCACATCTTTCTAGGTTCAATACCTTTTGTTGGCAACTCGTTCTGCTGTCACCTCCTCTATTAAAAATTTAAAAAAGCAAAACTTTATTTCTTTATTTTGCTACATCAGGTATTAGATTCATCACTTGGTATCTGTGTTGTGTCACATAGGATCTTCCCTGGTGTAACACAGACTCTCATTGTGGCATAAGGGCTCCAGATTCGGTTTCAGTAATTTTGGTATAGTCGCTTAGTTGCTCTGAGGCTTGTGGGACCTTAGCCAACCAGCCAGGGATCTGACTCACATACTACGAGTTGCAAGAAAGATCCTTAACCACTGGACCACCAGGGAAATGCCTTCTTTGTATTTTAAATTATATCTTTTTGTTCTTTTGTTTTCAATTTACTAAGCTCTGGGATGGATTAGAGATGAATGCATGGGTTATGGTTGCAAGATTTAACTGGAAATCAAGTCATTTTAAAAGGTAGACTGAGTTTATATGATGCAGAAATTTGTTTGAATCAGTCAAATAAAGAGTTGAAGTGTTATCTTTCGGTTGCAAAGTAGTGAAAACTATTTCAAAACTCATCTTTCATTGTATACCTATTGTCTCCTTAGAGACACATTGAATATTTGTTGGTCTTTTCACTCATTTTGTGAAGCTCATAGAGCAAACACCACAACGAGTATGAGAAATTGCACAATAAACAGTAGGTGTGTATCTTGAGCCATTTTTTTCCCCTCTACAAACTTTTCTTGGGGTTATAAGATGAGGTAGTAAATCAAACCAAAGAGGTTTTGTGTGTCTGATGAAATAAAACTAAGCATACCAAGCAGAACTCTTACGTAATTGTAGTGTCTTTCAGGAATTTTAGGAGTTTCCTGAATACTTTTGAGAGATTATGACCATTATTTTGTTATGCATGTATAGCATTCTCTGAAACTCTCTGATGAAGACTAAAAGTCATTAACAAGGCCAACTAGATAAACATTTCTGTGAAGAAGATTCACTATTGATTCATGGCAAGTAGTGACTACACAAAGACTTAGCATCGTAATAATGTGTGGTTATCTTTCCAAAGACTTCATTAACCCCCAGTTGGATTGCTCTTTCTAGCCTTACAAAGTGTCATCTGGGGATAGAGGGGCCACTTTTCTGCTGAAAGGCAGCCCCTCTGTGGTGGTCGTCTCTGGGTTTAGACCGATTTTTTTGGCCTTAGTGACTTTCCTCAATTTTCACTTTCATGCCTTGGAGAAGATAATGGCAATCCACTTCAGTGTTCTTGCCTGGAGAATCCCAGGGACTGGGGAGCCTGGTGGGCTGCCATCTATAGGTTCACACAGAGTCGGACACGACTGAAGCGACGCTAAGGACTGATGTTGAAGCTGAAACTCCAATACTTTGGCCACCTGATGCAAAGAACTGACTCATTGAAAAAGACCCTGATGCTGGGAATGATTGAAGGCAGGGGGAGAAAGGGACATAGAGGTTGAGATGGTTGGATGGCACCACTGACTTGACGTACATGAGTTTGAGTAAACTCCAGGAGTTGGCAAGGGATAGGAAGGCCTGGTGTGCTGCAGTCCATGGGATCGCAGTCAGACATGATTGAGCAACTAAACTGAACTGATTTTTTTTAAATCATTTATTTTTGGCTGCACTGGGTGTTTGATGCTGCACAGAGGCTTTCTCTTGTTGTGAAGCACAGGCTTTACAGTGCTCAGGCTTCAGTAATTGTGACTCATGGGCAGGGGTTTACTGGCATGTGCTATCCTTCGGGGACAGAGGTCAAACCCACGTCCCCTGCCTTCGCAGGATAATTGCTAACCAGTGGGCCTCCTGAGAGAAAGTGTGTTAGACACTCAGTTGTGTCTGACTCTTTACGAGTCCAAGAACTATTGCATGCCAGGCTCACCTGACCATGGAATTCTCCAGGGAAGAACCCTGGAGTGGGATGCCATTTCCTCCTCATGGGAGGCCTAGGTAAGCCCTAATTTAATGTGGGAAATGGTTATACTGTGATATGACTAAAGAAAAGAAAAACGAAGTCACTCAGTCATGTCCAGCTCTTTGCAGCCCCATGTACTGTAACCTATCAGGGTACTCTTTCCAAGGAATTTCCCAGTCAAGAGTACTGGAGTGGATTGTCATTTCCTTCTCCAGGGGGTCTTCCTGACTCAGAGATCAAACCAAGGTCTCCTGCATTGCACACAGATGCTTTACTGTCTAAGCCATGAGGGAAATCAATATGAAATCAATACTGGGAGTCAAGAACGTTGAGGGCCATCTTGGAGCCCTCCATAATCCTGGAAACTTTTCATGGAAAAAGGTCCACAGGACTCTGACTCTTTGTCAATATGGTAAATGAAGAGGAGTGTTTGCTGTTTTTCAGTAAGGTCTGACTCTTCACAACTGCATGGACTGCAACACAGCAGGCTTACCTGTCCCTCACCATCTCTTGGAGTCTGCCCAAGTTCATGCTAGTTGAATCAGTGATGCCATCCAACAATCTCATCCATAGTCTCATTGTGCCCTCAATCTTTCCCAGCATCAAACTCATTCCTATGAGTCAGCTCTTCCTATCAGGTGGCCAAAGTATTGGAGTTTCAGCTTCAGCATCAATCCTTCCAAAGAGTTGTGAGTGTATCATGCATAATTGTAGCTTTTGCAGCCTGGTGATCACAAGGATAGAGGTGCAGCAGACTGGGAGGCAGCTGGTTTTGAGAAAGTGCTGTTTTGTTTTGTTTGTTTGTTTGTTTGTTTGTTTTAATTATTTTTTAATGGCTGTGCTGGGTCCTCCTTGATTTGCAAGCTGTCACCAGTTGTGCTGAGCAGAGGCTAATCTGTAGTTGTGGTGTGCAGATTTTTCATTGCAGTGGCTGCTCTTATGGTGCATGTGCTCAGTAGTTGGGGCACATGGGCTTGGTTGCTCCATAGAAATCTACTGGACCAGAGATAGAACCCTTACATTGGCAGGAAAATTATTAACCACTGGACCTCCAGGGAAGTCCAAGGTTGTTTTTTTCAACATATTAAATTTGAGAAAACATTTAGGCCAGTTTTTCTAGACTGACTTCTGACTCATTCAGGGTGTTCAGTCCCATATCTTCTACCTGATCTCTGGTACCTGTGCCTGAGTATTTTCTGGGGCTGTATTATAGGAACAGGCTTGACTGCTTCTGTCCTCTGCTCTTCTGGCTCTTTGGCATTCCATGAACATACTCTGTCTTGCTAACTGTTCACATCTTTCTAGGTTCAATACCTTTTGTTGGCAACTCGTTCTGCTGTCACCTCCTCTATTAAAAATTTAAAAAAGCAAAACTTTATTTCTTTATTTTGCTACATCAGGTATTAGATTCATCACTTGGTATCTGTGTTGTGTCACATAGGATCTTCCCTGGTGTAACACAGACTCTCATTGTGGCATAAGGGCTCCAGATTGCGGTTTCAGTAATTTTGGTATAGTCGCTTAGTTGCTCTGAGGCTTGTGGGACCTTAGCCAACCAGCCAGGGATCTGACTCACATACTACGAGTTGCAAGAAAGATCCTTAACCACTGGACCACCAGGGAAATGCCTTCTTTGTATTTTAAATTATATCTTTTTGTTCTTTTGTTTTCAATTTACTAAGCTCTGGGATGGATTAGAGATGAATGCATGGGTTATGGTTGCAAGATTTAACTGGAAATCAAGTCATTTTAAAAGGTAGACTGAGTTTATATGATGCAGAAATTTGTTTGAATCAGTCAAATAAAGAGTTGAAGTGTTATCTTTCGGTTGCAAAGTAGTGAAAACTATTTCAAAACTCATCTTTCATTGTATACCTATTGTCTCCTTAGAGACACATTGAATATTTGTTGGTCTTTTCACTCATTTTGTGAAGCTCATAGAGCAAACACCACAACGAGTATGAGAAATTGCACAATAAACAGTAGGTGTGTATCTTGAGCCATTTTTTTCCCCTCTACAAACTTTTCTTGGGGTTATAAGATGAGGTAGTAAATCAAACCAAAGAGGTTTTGTGTGTCTGATGAAATAAAACTAAGCATACCAAGCAGAACTCTTACGTAATTGTAGTGTCTTTCAGGAATTTTAGGAGTTTCCTGAATACTTTTGAGAGATTATGACCATTATTTTGTTATGCATGTATAGCATTCTCTGAAACTCTCTGATGAAGACTAAAAGTCATTAACAAGGCCAACTAGATAAACATTTCTGTGAAGAAGATTCACTATTGATTCATGGCAAGTAGTGACTACACAAAGACTTAGCATCGTAATAATGTGTGGTTATCTTTCCAAAGACTTCATTAACCCCCAGTTGGATTGCTCTTTCTAGCCTTACAAAGTGTCATCTGGGGATAGAGGGGCCACTTTTCTGCTGAAAGGCAGCCCCTCTGTGGTGGTCGTCTCTGGGTTTAGACCGATTTTTTTGGCCTTAGTGACTTTCCTCAATTTTCACTTTCATGCCTTGGAGAAGATAATGGCAATCCACTTCAGTGTTCTTGCCTGGAGAATCCCAGGGACTGGGGAGCCTGGTGGGCTGCCATCTATAGGTTCACACAGAGTCGGACACGACTGAAGCGACGCAGCAGCAGCAGCAGCAGCTTGTAGATGTCAGTCTCTATCTTCCTGTTTATACATCCCCTCTTCTAACCATCCCCCTGATAAACATAAATTTATATCCTATGTATTAACTTTTTAAAAATTTTGATAAAACACATATAGTTTTATGGTTTTGCAGTATGCAAGTTTCTCAAAAAGTTGAAAATAGAACTATTGCATGACACAGCAATTCTACTCCTGGGTTCTTATTGGAAATACACAAAAACATTAATTTGAAAAGAAATATGCTCCTCAGTATTCATAACATAAAATTCCAGGAATATTACACAACTAAAAAAATTACATTTTTAGACTTTTTTAAAAGTATAAACATATTGACTTTTATTTTTAGCTTCTTTTTTTTAAAAAAATTGCTTTATTTTATTTCATAATACTGTATTAGTTTTGCCATACATCAACATGAATCTGCCATGGGAGTTAGCCATATTTAAGCTCATAGTTCAGTGGCATTAAGTGCAGTCACACTGGCATGACAATGTTCTATTTCCACATCCAGATTTTTTCAACATTCCAACCAGAAACTGTGTTTTGGGGAAACTCTAGAGTCACTGCAGATGATGACTGCAGCCATGAAATTAAAAGATGCTTACTCCTCGGAAGAAAAACTATGACCAGCCTAGATAGTTTATTAAAAAGCAGAGACATGACTTTGCCAACAAAGGTCCAACTAGTTAAAACTATGGTTTTTCCAGTGGTCATGGGTAGATGTGAGAGTTCAGCCATAAAGAAAGCTGAGTGCCGAAGAACTGAAGCTTTTGAACCATGCTGTTGGAGAAGACTCTTGAGAGTCCCTTGGACTGCAAGGAAATCAAACCATTCTATCCTGAAGAAAATCAGTCCTGAATATTCATTGAACATACTGACGCTGAAGCTGAAGCTCCAATGCTTTGGTCACCTGATGCAGAGAGATGACTCATTGGAAAAGACTCTGATGCTGGGAAAGATTGAAGGCAGGATGAGAAGGGGACAGCAGATGAGATGGTTGGATGGCATCACCAATTTGCTGGGCATGAGTTTGAGCAAGCTGCAGGAGATGGCGATCGACAGGGAAGCCTGATGTGCTGCACTACATGGTCACAAAAAGTTGGACATGACAGTAACTGAGCTGAACTGACTGAAACAGAAACTGTGTCCCTTTTAAATGAGAACGCCCCATTTCCCCTCCCCCAGTTTTTGGCACCTGCTCTTTTAACTTTCTGTCTTTGTGAGTTTGACTACAGATTCATATACTATTTGACTTTTGTGTGTGTGTGTGTGTGTGTGTGTGTGTGTGTGTGCGCGCGCGCGTGCTTATTTCACTTGATATATTGTCCTTAAGGTTAATTCAGGTTGTACTGTCAGAATATCCTTCCTTTTCAAGGCTGAACCGTACTCCATTGTATCTGTGTATCACATTTTGTACCTCTGTTCATCTATCAAATGCGACCTGAGTTGCTTCCACCTTTTAACTGTTGAGTAATGCTGCTGTGAATGTGATTTTACAGATACATAGTTAAGACTTTAAGTTCAGTTGCTTTGGGTATATGCTATTTTGCCAAAGCTTTGCACTTTCATCTCAGATTCAAGGATTTGTTTAACAAGAAAAAAGCAGCTCGTTATATACAAATAAATAATACTGATATTTATTAAAGAATTATCTTGCTTACTCTCAATATACTAACATTAAAAGAAAAGACTTTGCCAACAAAGGCCCATCTAGTCAAGGCTATGGTTTTTCCAGTAATCGTGTATGGATGTGAGAGTTTGACAATAAAGGAATCTGAGCACAGAATTGATGCTTTTAAACTGTGGTGTTGGAGACAACTCTTGAGAGTCCCTTGAATTGTAAGGAGATCCAACCCATCCATCTTAAGGAAAATCAGTCCTGAACATTTATTAGAAGCACTGATGTTGAAGCTAGAATTCCAATAATTTGGCCATTTGATGCGAAGAACTGACTCACTGAAAAATACTCTGATGCTGGGAAAGACTAAAGGCAGGAAGAGAAGAGGACAACACAGGATAAGATGGTTGGATGCCATCAGACTCAATGGACATGAGTTTGAGTAAGTTCCAGGAGTTGGTGACAGACAAGGAGGCCTAGCATGCTGCAGTCCATGGGGTCACAAAGAGTTGGACATGACTGAGTGACTGAACTAAACTGAACTGAACTGAACTGAACTGAACTGAACTGAAAAGAGAATATAAAGTGCAGAGAATACATCACCAAATTGGGTTTAGGCCAACATCCAGACTTAATGAGTCCTGAGAAGTTCTATGTCATATCAGAGAAGCATATCTGGAGTCCCAGACAGCTGGGAAAAGTCCCAGGAACTGTGTCCACTCTGTGGGTGAAACGTCAAAAATTGCAGTTCAGGTTCCGCTTCTAATCCCAGGATGGTCACAAACTGGTATTATTATCAATCCATGAACAAATTGAAGCTATGATTTCATGTTAATGCTATTAGTTTTGTCTTGTAAAACTTGAAATGTGACTAAACCTGGGGCGTGGTTGGCCAGACCCTCCTCCAGGGGCTCAACAATTTCAAAATATCTCCCTCCTCTTATCTCTGGTGCTGCAAGTCTTACACTCACAGAACATAGTCACTCTCAGTCAGGGCAGTACCCAGGCAGGTTAAAAGCAAGGTCAGAAGCATGCTCTGCTTTGTCTCTGAAGCCTAAACAGCACTATTCATGTAATTTCCCTGACATATGCCAGAATTAAAATTGCTGTATCATGTGAAAATACACACACACACACACACACACACACACACACACAGACATACACACACACACACACACACACATATATATATATATATTTTTTTTTTTTTTTTGAGGAGCTACCATACTCTTTTTCATAGTGGCTGCATCATTACTTTACACTGCCACCGGTCTCATTATTGTGTTGATAGCTTTTATTCTTGTCTGTGTGCTGGGGACCCTGATTCTTCTGTGAATTTTTCTAGTTTATAAAATTGAGTTACCACTTACATATTAGAAGCTTTGCTTCTTTTAAGTGTATAATTCAATGGCTTTTAACACAGTCACAAAGTCTTGCAAAAATTCTGCTGTCCAGTTCCAGAATATTTCCCATGAGATTTTATTGACTTTTTCATTCTTTCCTTCTCCTAGTTTCTGGTAACCATTAATCTACTGTCTGTCTCTTGGGAAAGGGAATGGCAACCCACTCCTGTATTCTTGCCTGGAAAATTCCATGGACAGAGGAGCCTGGTGGGCTACAGTCTATGGGGTTGCAAAGAGTTGGACAGGACTGAGGGATTAAGCACACTTTCTGTCTATATTGGTTAGCCTGTTCTGGATATTCAATGAAAGGGTATCATATAATTTGTGATATTCTGTGACTGACTTTCTTGAGTTTGCTTTCAGGGCTCACCTATGTAGTAGTAAGTTAAGTTGCTTAGTCACATCTAACTCTTTGTGACCCTGTGGACTCTAGCCCACTAGGCTCCTCTGTCCATGAGATTCTCCAGGTAAGAATACTGGAGTGGGTTGCCATTTCCTTCTCCAGGGGATCTTCCTGATCCAGGGATTGAACTCAGATCTCTCGCATTGCAGGCAGAAGTTTTAACCTCTGAACCACCAGGGAATATAGCTGAATTATATTCCATTGTATGAAGGGACCTCATTTTGTTAATCTGCTCATCAGCTAACAGACACTTGGATTGTTTCCATGTTTTGGTTATTAGGAATAATGCTTCTATGAATGTCTCTATATAAATTTTTGTGTTGACATGTATTTTCCATTCTCTTGCATTAATGTGGGGGTCATGTAGTAATTCTGTATAATCTTGAGTAGAACTCCAAAACTGTCTGTACACTGTGTGTTCCCACCCATTGAGTATGCAGATTCCACCTCCAGCACATTCCTACTGACACTTCGTGTTACATGTACTTTAGTTTAGACATCCCACTAGACATGAAGCACTATCTCACTGTGGTTTTGGTTTCTCTCTTCCTGATAGTTAATAATGTTGAAAATCTCTTTATGTACTTGTTGAACATTTGTATGTCTTATTTGGAGATATGGCATGTTTGACTTCTTTGTTCAGTTCCAGATGGGTAGTCTTCTTCTTATTGCTGAATGGTGTCTGCATTATTTGTCCTCACTAGAGAAAGATGGCACTACCACTGGCTCCTTCATGAAGATGAGATGATCTGGGACATGAAAGGTAAACTGGTGGAAGAGCTAGAGTTATCCTGCAGGCTTGTGAGACCCCACATCTCAACTACTAACCATCAGCTACTGTGTTTCTGTCCTGAGATTCACTCTGTGATTTATTCATATGCCTGGTGTGAGTCACAGGAGTCTTAGAAGCAAGAGTTTCCCTGGTGAACAGAGAGCTTATAAATCTTCAGGCCACCCTCCTACACAAGCCATCAAGGATGTTGCTGAACTTCCCTTTTTAAAGTCATCAAATTGATCCAAAGTTTCCATTGGCTTTGCTGATGCTAAGACAGCAGAGCTTTAATATGTCTTCTATGAGAGCATCTTTTTTTTAAAATAATGATTTAAATTTTTAAAAATAATGAATTAATTGGGCTGTGTTGTATGTGAGTTACGGCACATGGTATCTTTGTTGCATCATGCAGGATCTTTCAATGAGGCACATGGACTCTTTAGTTGAGGTGCAATGTCCAGAGCACTCAGGCTTGAGCTTCAGTAGTATTTGTAGCACTCAATAGTTAAGGTGCACGGTGTTAGTTGCTCTGTGGCATGTGGAACCTTGGGTCTCTGACCCAGGGGTCGAACCCACGTGCCCTCCGTTGCAAGGTGGAGTATTTACCACTGGATTGCCAAGGATGCCCTGACTTGAGAGCTTCATGATGGTGGTATATCAGATACCCCGTTGATGTGTATGAGAAGGCTCAGCTGCTGAAAAGGCTAAAGAATAGCCATTTCTGGTGTCTTATCATATTTCTGGAAACACGCTAGTTCAGCAAGGTTAGGCTGAAGGGCCGAGAATATATGTTTCTTACAAGATTCCAGGTGGTGCTGTAGGTCTGCCTAGAGACTCCACTTTGAATAGTGCAGAGCTGAGGCTCATTGGATTAATCCAATATCCTGCCTGGCTTCAAGTCTATTCCCTCCTTTTATCCAGCTTCACTCCTCCTTATTCACAATTGCCTCTTAACTTAGAATAGGCATTGAACTGTTCTCTAAACAGAAATGGACTCATGCACATCCTTGCTGTTTGCGCTTGTGTTCCCCTCATCTGGGCCTGCCATATAGGGAAAACAGAATTCTAAGATGTTTCACAGGGTTCTGCTCCATGGCAGGTACTCCCATGTGGTTCCCTTCCGCTTGAGGGTGAGCCAATGCTGTGACTAGAAGGCAGCATCACTGCTATAACTTAGTTGCTGACCCATTGATACTGAGTCAATCTAGAGGAAGAGCTATGACCAACCTAGACAGCATATTAAAAAGCACAGACGTGGCTTTGCCAACAAAGATCCATCTAGTCAAAGCTATGGTTTTTCTAGTAGTCACATACGGGTGTAAGAGTTGGACCAAAAGAAGGCTGTGTGCCAAAGAATTGATGCTTTTGAACTATGGTGTTGGAGAAGACTCTTGAGAATCCCTTGGACTGCAAGGAGATCAAACCAGTCCATCCTAAAGGAGATCAGTCCTGAATATTCACTGGAAAGATTGATGTTGAAGCTCCAATACTTAACCTGATGCGAACAACTGACTCATTGAAAAAGACTCCAATGCCAGGAAAGATTGAGGGCAGATAGAAAAGAGGGGTGAAAAAAGGTGAGATGACATCACCAACTCAATGGACATGCCTTGAGTGAACTCTGGGACATGGTGAAGGACACAGAAGCCTGACATGCTGCAGTCCATGAGGTTGCCAACAGATGGACACAACCAAGTGACTGAATGACAACAACAATGATTTTAAAATATTTTTTTTAATTCAATAATTTTTTACCCTGGGAAATACCTGCAATGTGATCATCAGTGGATAAGAGACTTCAAAGGAAGACAAACAATTCCCAGAGGTTATTTTCTCCTTATGTTTGAATTGAAAAGGACTTGCTTATTCTGCACATGGAAGGCGTACACTGCTTGAAACAGTGAGGCTGATAACAAAAGGCAAAGATTTCCATTTAAAACAGGGCTCAAGATTCCCTGGAGAGGGAAATGGCAACTCACTCCAGTACTCTTACCTTAAAAACCCATGGGTTGAGGAGCTTGGAGCAGGCTACTATCTATGGGGTTGCAAAGAGTCTGGAACGAATGAGTGACTTCACTTTCTTTCACAGGGAACAGAAATTTCACCCATGAAAAGCTGAATAGAGTGGAACGATTCTTCAAAGCTTTTAAACATGGTGTTGGTCCCACTTAGATGTCTGTTTCATTTAGTTCAGTTCAGTAGCTCAATCGTGTCTAACTCTTTGTGAGCCCAAGAATTGCAGCACACCAGGCCTCCTTGTCCTTCACCAACTCCTGGAATTCACCCAAACTTATGACTATCGAGTTGGTGATGCCATCCAGCCACCTCATCCACTGTCGCCCCTTCTCTTCCTGCCCCCAAGCCCTCCCAGCATCAGTCTTTTCGAGAGAGTAAACTCTTCACATGAGGTGGCCAAAATACTGGAGTTTCAGCTTTAGCATCACTCCTTCCAAACAACATACAGGACGGATCTCCTTTAGAACCGATTGGTTGGATCTCCTTGCAGCCCAGGGAACTTTCAAGCATCTTCTCCAACACCACAGTTCAAAAGCATCAATTCTTCAGCACTTTACAGTCCAACACTCATATCCATACATGACCACTGGAAAACCATAGCCTTGATAGACGGACCTTTGTTGACAAAGTATTGTCTCTGCTTTTGAATATGCTATCTAGGTTGGTCATAACTTTTTTTCCAAGGAGTAAGAGTCTTCTAATTTCATGGCTGCAGTCACCATCTGCAGTGATTTTGGAACCCCCAAAAAGTAAAGTCTGACACTGTTTCCCCAGATATTTCCCATGAAGTGATGGGATTATATGCCATGATCTTTGTTTTCTGAATGTTGAGCTAATTTAAGCCAGCTTTTTCACATTCCTCTTTCACTTTCATCAAGAGGCTTTTTAGTTTCACTTTCTGCCATAAGGGTGGTGTCATCTGCATATCTGAGGTTATTGATATTTCTCTTGACAATCTATTTCATTAGCTCTCCTCAAAGCAGAGGAAGAAATTTGTTTACAGTATCAGATAATTAGCATCTAACTCTAGAGTGCATCACTTTTGATTAAAATCTTCACTGTTTTTGTCCAGTCAATTAAAATTATTGGTGATTTTGCAAGAGCAGAAAACTGAAAGAAATTACTGCCCCACTCTTGGATTAGCTGGTTTATTTAAGATAAATTGCAGTGGCTTACAAGCAGCACTGTGTGGAAGTAGAAAAACTGGATTCCTTTTATGCCCTGGTTCCTGGGGACCTTACAACATGAGCTGGTCCAATACTTCCTGTGGCCTCAGTCGACTTTCTTAGGAAGTTGAGGTTTTCAGTTATTCAACTGTATCCTCTCTTTAACATTCTAGGAAACCCCACATAGTCTACATGTACCAGTTACATCACCCAACCTAATAAAGTATCATCTTGGTTATCATTTCTTTATTGCAGCACTGATCAAAGCATTCTTATAAAGAGCAATACTGAATATTTTCAGCTCTGTCTTGTCTATTCAACTCTGCTATGATAGCACAGAAGCAATAAATGAATGGGCAACTTCAAAGCAACTTTATTACTGCCCCCCACCTTTTTTTTTTTTTAAACAAAAGTTGACAGTGGTAGGATTTAACCCACAGCCTGCTTTATAATAATCTCTGTTTCATGGATTTCTTTGTGAGGACCTAAGTTTGGACAAAATTAAAGGATAATGACCTAGAGTGATAGTCTGTGGCTCTTTTAAATCAGATGCTACAAGGTTGAGCTGTATTTTGATGCTAGACCTCCTACTTAAATATGCGACTAGACCTCTCTATGAGTCCAGTGGTTGACACTCTGCAGGACAATTTAGGGAACACAGGTTCCAGCTCTGGTTGGAAAACTAAGATCCCACATGTCCAGAGCAACTCAGCCCCACTGCATGTTGCAACTGTTGAGACTGAGCAACACACTAGAGAGTCTGTGTTGCTGTGCTAAATCACTTCAGTCATGTCTGACTCTTACGACTCCATGGACTATATTCCACCAGACTCCTTTGTCCATGGGCTTCTTCAGGTAAGAATATTGGAGTGAGTTTGCAAGACCTCCTCCAGGGGATCTTCCCAACCCAGGGACTGAACCCAGGTATCTAATGTCTCCTGCATTGGCAAATGGGTCATTTATCACTAGCACCACCTGGGAGTCTGTGCACTACAGGGAAAGATCCCATATGATACAGCAAAGATCCAGCGTCTTGCCACTGGGACCAAAGGCAGTCAAAAGAAATCAATATGTTTTTTAAAAGTGTGAGCTTAGGCCATTCAGTCCTCTCACTTTCAGCATCTCATTCTCCCCCAAACAAGGATAATTAAAGCACTTTTTCCTGGGCACTCCACCACTGGAATTCCTCAGCCTTTCACTGCTTCATTACTGTCACTGCAGCTCCACAAGACAGCTGGTCTCTCCAGCTTTGCTGCCAGTCTGCAAGTCAGAATTCCCTGGGGGGCTTGTGGCTGTTCTAGTGTCTAGATCCCACTCCTCACCATTATATCAGAATCCCTGAGAGAAGATGTGCATCTTGCTGGTACCCCAGCCAAGTATGAATGCTGTGGGAAGTCATGTATGAGAACCATTGTCATCAGGTTACCTCTGTTACCTCAGGTTACCTCTGTTGTGCAGAAATCCCAGAGTTAGAATTATCAAAGAATACACATCAAGAAAAGCTATGACAAATGTAGATGGTGTATTAAAGAGCAGAGACCTTATTTGCCAACAAAGGTCCGTCCAGTCAAAGGTATGCTTTTTCCCAGTAGTCATGTATAGATGTGAGAGATGGATCATAAAAAAAGCTGAGTGCCAAAAAATTGATGCTTTTGAATTGTGGTGTTGGGGAACACTCTTGAAAGTCCCTTGGACTGTAAAGAAATCCAACCAGTCCATTTTAAGGGAAATCAGTCCTGAGTACACATTAGAAAGACTGATGCTGAAGCTGAACTCCAAAACTTTGGCCACCTGATATGAATAGCTGACTCATTGGAAAAGACTCTGATGATGAGAAATATTGAAGGCAGGAGGAGGAGACAACAAAGGATGAGATGGTTGGACGGCATCACTGACTAGAAGGACATGAGTTTAAGTAGACTCCGGGAGTTGATGATGGACAGGGAGGACTGGCTTGCTGTAGTCCATGAGGTCAATAAGAGGTGGACACGACAGAGCAACTGAACTAAACTGAACTGAGCCACAAGGACCTTGGGAATCTTAGTTCCTCGACCAGGGATAGAACCTCCACCCTGAATCCTGCAGTGGAACTACAGAGATCAAACCTCTGAAATGCCAGGGAAGTCTCTTCTGCTAGAGTTTTATGTGGTGACGTGAATAGCTATTGACTCTCCAGCACCTAAAAGGAGAAAGTGATGGACATATGATGCCCATATCCAGGGTCCTGTGTCTTGGGCTCCTGCAGGGACTTCTGTCCCTAGGCTTAAAGAGAAATTTCTTGCAGCCATGTGCACGTAGGGGATAGAGACTGAATGAAGGGTATGGAAAGCACCTTTCCAAGATTAAGAACCACTGCAAGAACTCCTTTTATCTTAGGCTAGATGTTGGCAAATAATATCCCTGTGGCCCATGGGGGGAAATTGATTTGGTATTTTTATTTATTTTTTTAATCAAAAGAGAGAATTGCCTGAAATGTGAACATTTGATAAAAGCAAGACTTCAGCACCTTCAGGTACAGTTTTCTGGAGCCTAGCCACACCCGCTTGTTTGCATACTGTGCAAGCCTCACACATTGTGCATGATGTGTTGAAGTTCCAGAGGCTCACACAGTGACTGTCTGCCCCTCTGCAGAAGATCTTGCCAAGCCCTGCCTGAGATCACGGGGTAAAAGTAAGTGAAACAAAAACACCTGCAACTTGTAACATAAGTAAGAACAGTGCATTCTGCCAGTCTGTAAAATAAGAGGAAACAAAATATACTCTGTGAGCCTGGCTTTCGAAGGCTGATCAGTAACCGTTATAAAAGGATTAGTAGGAGCCTGGGAAATACGAGTCCATCTAAAATAAGATCCATTTCAATGTTTATTTCTACTGATGCCAGTTCAAATATGGAGAAGAAAATGAACAAAACACTAATGTTCCTCATTCTGGCAAGAATTTAGGATATTTGGGGTGGTTGGCTGTGTTCTCTCACTGCATCCAAGTTGACTTCTTCTGGAAAGTTCTCCTGGTGATGACTAACGAATGGTCTGAACCTTTTAAAGGAATGGGGAGTCTCCCTCCCAATCTGAAAACAAATTGATCTGCCTCCTTAGCCATTTGAACACTGTCAAGAACTCTTTCTCTCCCCTTTTTCTTTTATTGTTTTCCTGGTTCAGTCACTAAGTCATGTCTGACTCTTTGTGACTCCATGGAGTACAGCATGATAGGTTCCCCTGTTCTTCACTGTCTCTTGGAGTTTGCTCAAACTCACATCAATCTCACATCCATTGAGATGCCATCCAACCATCTCATCCTCTTTTGTCCCCTCCTCCTCTTGCCCTCAGTCTTTCTCCACATCAGAATCTTTTCCAATAAGTCTGCTCTTTGCATCATGTGGCCAAAGTGTTGGAATTTCAGTTTTGGAATCAGTCCTTTCAGTGAATATTCATGGTTGATATTCTTTAGGATGGACTGTTTGTATGTCCTTGGAGTCCAGAGGACTCTTAAGAATGTTCTCCAACATCACAGTTCAAACCCCCAATTTTTTTTTGCTCTCAGGTTTCTTTATAGTCCAACACTCACATCTGTCCATGAACCTGCCAAATGAGATTTAGATTGATTTAAATAAGCAGGTTCATTCTGCACAACAAAGAAAACTATAAGCAAGGAAAAAAGACAGCCTTCTGACTGGGAGAAAACAATAGCAAATGAAGCAACTGACAAACAACTAATCTCAAAAATATACAAGCAACTTATGCAGCTCAACACCAGAAAAATAAATGATACAATCAAAAAATGGACCAAACAACTAAATAGACATTTCTCCAAAGAAGATATATGGATAGGTAACAAAAACATGAAAAGATGCTCAACATCACTCATTATCAGAGAAATGCAAATCAAGACCACAATGAGGTATCATTTCACACCAGTCAGAATGGCTGCTATACAAAAGTCTACAAGCAATAAATGCTAGAAAGGATGTGGAGAAAAGGGAACGCTCTTATGCTGTTGGTGGGAATACAAAATAGTACAGCGACTATGGAAAACAGTGCAGAGATTCCTTAAAAAAATTACAAATATATCTGCCTTATGACCCAGGAACCCCACTACTGGGCATACACACTGAGGAAAACAGAATTGAAAGATAAACATGTACCCCAATGTTCATTGCAGCATTGTTTATAATTTCCAGGACATGGAAACAACCTAGATGCTCATCAGCAGATGAATGGATAAGGAAGCTGTGGTACATATACACAATGGAGTATTACTCAGCCCTTAAAAAGAATAAATTTGATGCAATTATAATGAGATGCATGAAACTGGAGCTGATTATACAGAGTGAAGTAAGCCAGAAAGAAAAACACCAATACAGTATACTGACACATATATATGGAATTTAGAAAGATAGTAATGATGACCCTGTAGTGTGAGACAACAAAAGAGAAACAGATGTATAGAATGGACTTTTGGACTCTGAGAGAGAGGGAGAGAGTGGGATGATTTGGGAGAATGGCACTGAAAAATGTATCCTATCATGTAAGAAATGAAGTACCAGTTTATGTTCGATACAGGATACAGGATGCTTGGGGCTGGTGCATGGGGATGATCCAGAGAGATTATATGGGGTGGGAGGTGGGAGGGGGTTTCAGGACTGGGAGCACATGTACACATGTGGCTGATTCATGTCAAATTATGGCAAAACCAATACAGTATTATAAAATAAAATAAAATTAAATCCAATTTTTTTTTAAAGAAAAAAGCAGGTTCAGTTAATAACT
>SJYC01145347.1:0-75488 GCA_006408675.1 Madoqua kirkii | reverse complement strand
AAAACGAAGATCATGGCATCCGATCCCATCACTTCATGGGACATAGATGGGGAAACAATGAAAACAGTGTCAGACTTTATTTTGGGGGGCTCCAAAATCACTGCAGATGGTGAGTGCAGCCATGAAATTAAAAGACACTTACTCCTTGGAAGAAAAGTTATGACCAGCCTAGATAGTATATTCAAAAGCAGAGACATTACTTTGTTGACTAAGGTCTGTCTAGTCAAGGCTATGGTTTTCCCTGTGGTCATGTATGGATGTGAGAGCTGGACTGTGAAGAAAGCTGAGCACTGAAGAATTGATGCTTTTGAACTGTGGTGTTGGAGAAGACTCTTGAGAGTCTCTTGGACTGCAAGGAGATCCAACCAGTCCATTCTGGAGGAGATCAGCTCTGGGATTTCCTTGGAGGGAATGATGCTGAAGCCGAAGCTGCAGTACTTTGGCCACCTCATGCGAAGAGCTGACTCATTGGAAAAGACTCTGATGCTGGGAGGGATTGGGAGCAGGGGGAGAAGGGGATGACAGAGGATGAGATGGCTGGATGGCATCACGGACTCGATGGACGTGAGTCTGAATGAACTCCGGGATTTGGTGATGGACAGGGAGGCGTGGAGTGCTGCGATTCATGGGGTCGCAAAGAGTCGGACACGACTGAGGGACTGAACTGAACTGAACTGAACTGAACTGAATAGAGCTATAATTAATATTATATGTTAATTCCTACAACTTTACCAAATTCATTTGTTAATGTTAGTAATGGTTTTATGATTCCAACAGATTTTCTCTATAATTATTACTTTGCCTGTGAATAAAGACAAGTTTATTTTTTACTTTACAAAATGGATATTTTAAAATTATTCTTCTTATCCAGTAGCACTGACAAGGGCTTTCCTGGAAGCTCATTGGCAAGCTCCACCTGCCAGTGCAGGAGATGCAGATTTGATCCCTCATTCTTGAAGATATCCTAGAGAAGGAAATGCCATCCCACTCCAGTATTCTGGCCTGGAAATCCCACAGACAGAGAAGCCTGGCAGGCTACAGTCCATTGGGTCACCAAAGACTAGGACAGGACTTAGTGACTAAAAACAACAATAAAGTTGACAAACAACAAAAGGACAACAATAGGCAGTAAGATGTTGAATGGAAGTGATAAAACAGACATTCTTGGCCATTTAATTTTTATGATGTTAACTTCAGGTTTGTTCACAAGAGTCCTTTAGTAGATTACTGAAGTTCTCCTCTATTCTAACTTTGCTGAGAAGATTTGTTTATTTTAAACCAGCATGGGGTTTTTGTTTTTATTTTTATTTTTTCTGCTAAATTGGCTTCATTATATGGCTTTCCTCTTGTAATTTGCTAATGTGTCAAATTACATATATTCTTTTTGGACATCAAATCAAACTTCCATTTGTGGAATAAACCACTTGATCATGTTTTTTGTGTGTAATTGTTTAGTCACGTAGTTGTGTCCGACTCTTTGCTACCTCATGGACTACAACATGCCAGCCTTCCCTGTCCTTCATTATCTCCCCGAGTTTGCTTGAACTCATGTCCATTGAGTCAGTGAGGCCATCCAACCATCTCATCCTCTGTCACCTCCTTCTCCTCTTGCTCTCAATCTTACCCAGCATGAGAGTCTTTTCCAGTGAGTCAGCCCTTTGTATCAGGTGGCCAAAGTATTGGAGCTTTAGCATCAGTCCTCTCAATGAATATTTAGGGTTTATTTCTTCTAAGATTGATTGGTTTGATCTTGTTGTCCAAGGGACTCGCAAGATTCTTCTCCAGAGCCACAGTTCAAAAGCATCAATTCTCCACACTCAGCCTTCTTCATGCTCAAATTTTCACATCTGTATATGACTACTAGTAAAACTATAGCTCTGACTATAGGGCCCTGTCTATACAGAGATGTCTTTGTTTTTTAATACACTGTCTACCTTTTTATATGCTGGTAAATTCAATTTGCTAAAATTTTGTTTAGGCTTTATCCTCTAAATTCAAGAGAAATAATTTCTTATATTTATTTCATTTTGGTAACAGGGTAATGTTGGCCTAATACAATAAGTTGAGAATTATTCTATCTTTACTTTTCTTGAAAATTATTGTAGAAACCACCTGTACCTATAATTTTTTTCTTTTGGTAAAGTTTTTAAATACAGATGAATTATTCGATAGATTCAAGCCAAGTGGATGATCTACTTCTGTTTGAGTGACTGCTGATAGTTTGTGTTTTGGTGGGTATTTATTGATTTCATCAACGTGGTCAAACATATAGGCATGAAGTTTTTCTCAATAGCGACTTATTATGTTTTAATATCTATAGAATTTGCAAACCTGCAATGATATTACTGCTCTAATTATTGATATTGGTAATTTGTGTTTTGTATATTTTTCCTTGATCTATCTGCCTAGATATTATTAATTTTATTGATATTCTCAAACTACCAACTTTTAATTTAATTGGACTTTCATACTCAAATCAGTTCCCCTTCCTCCTTTTGTTTTCTGTCTTTAAGTTTTAAAATATTTTGCATATTTCATGTAAATATAATCTTGTCCTATATAGCCTTTTCTGTCTGGTTTTTCACTTAGCATAATGTTTTCAAGGTTCATCTGTGTTGTAACTTGTATCAGTAATCCAGTCCCCCTAATGGCTGAATAATATTCCATTATATGAATAGACCATGTTTTGCTTATCCATTCCTCCTAAAAGAAAGATCGGGGTTCTTTCCTCTTTTTCACTGTTTTGAATAATGCTCCTCTTGTCATTTCTACACAAGTACTTGTTTGAATACTTTTCTTTTAGGTATATACCTATGAGTATAATTTATGAGTCATAAATTTATTCTATGTTTAGCTGTCAGAGGAAACATCAACCTGTTTCCACATGGCTACACTATTATATATCTTCACCAGCAATATATGAGAGTTCAGATTTCTCTACAGTCTTGTTAATACTTATTATTCATTTCTTAAAACTATAGCCATCCTCAGTTCAGTTCACTCTCACTCGTGTCTGATTCTTTGTGACATTATCTGCAGCCCACTAGACTTTCCTGTCCATCACCAACTCCCAGAGTTTGCTCAAATTCATGTCCATCAAGTTAGTGATGCCATCCAACCATCTCATCCTCTATTGTCCTTCTCCTCCTGCCTTCAATCTTTCCCAGCATCAGGGTCTTTTCCAATGAGTCAATTCTTCACATCAAGTCGCCAAATTTTGAAGCTTCAGCTGCAGCATCAGTACTTTCAGTGAATATTCAGGACTGATTTCCTTTAGGACTGACTGGTTTGAACTCCTTGTAGTCACAGGGACTCTCAAGAGTCTTCTCCAATACCACAGTTCAAAAGCATCAACTTTTTGGTGCTCAGTTTCTTTATAGCAAAACTCTCATGTCAAACATGACTACTGGAAAATCCATGGCTTTGACTAGACAGATATTTGTTGACAAATTAATATCTGTCTAGGTTGGTCACAGCTTTTCTTCCAAGGAGCAAGTGTCTTTTAATTTCATGGCTGCAGGCTCCATCTGCTGTGATCTTGGAGCCCAAGAAAATAAAGTTTGTCATAGTTTCCATTGTTTCTCTATTTGCTGTGAAGTGATGGGACCAGATGCCATGATCTTAGTTTTTTGAATGTTAAGCTCTAAGCCAGCTTTTTCTCCTCTTTCACTCTCATCAAGAGGCTCCTCAGTTTTTCTTCATTTTCTCCCATAAGGGTGGTGGCATCTATGTATCTGAGTTTATTGCTATTTCTCCCAGAAATCTTGATTCTAGCTTGTGCTTCATCCAGCCTGGCATTTTGCATGATGCACTTGGCATACAATTTAAATAAACAGGGTGACAATATACAGCCATTCTAGTGGGTGTGAAGTTAATATGTCATTGTAGTTTTGATTTGCAGGCATCACATCAACTCAATAGACGTGGGGGTGTGGGTGGACTCTGGGAGTTGGTGATGGACAGAGAGGCCTGTTGTGCTGCGGTCCATAGGGTCACAAAGAGTCAGACACGACTGAGCGACTGAACTGAACTGAATGATTAATGTTTTTTTCATATGCCTGTTGGCACTTGCATATCTTCTTTGGAGAAATGTCTGCTCAATCCTTTGATCATGTTTAAACTGGTTTGTTATTGAGTTGTATGTGTTGTGCTGTGCTTAGTTGCTTAGTTATGTCCAACTCTTGAGACCCCATGGACTGTAGCTGGGCAGGCTCCTCTGTTCATGGGATTTCATCAGGCATGAATACTGGAGTAGGTTGCCGTGCCCTCCTCCAGGATATTTCCCTGATCCAGAAATTGACCAGGGTCTCCCACATTCCAGGCAGATTCTTAACCAGCTGAGCTACCAAGAGAGCTATTGAGTTGTCAAGCTCTTCATATTGTCTGTATACTTGACCACTACTACATATGTAACTTGAAATATTTTCTTCCATTTTGTAGACTGCCTATTCACATCTGTGATAGTGTCCTTTGTTATACACAAGTTTTTCATTTTGAAGAAGTCCAGTTTGCCTTTTCTTTTTTTGCTCATGCTTTTTGGTCATATCTACAATTTACTTGACAAGTCCAAGATTTTATGTGTCTCTATTCTACTTAAAATTGCAGAAGTTTTCTTCCTCCTGTTTTTTTTGTTGCTGTTACTTTGTTTTTCTACAAAACAGCATGGGTTATTCACAAGCTCTGTAATCCATAATATGTTTTTCTATATATATGACAATATTGACATTCTGCTTCTGGAAGAAAGCAGTTATGATATAGAACCTTAAAACTGAAACCAAGTGGAAACTAGTAAAATAATATACATTTAATTATTTATCATTAAATGGAAAATTCCCATTCCTCATAATCTCCAAATCCAACTTTTAGAGGCTCTGTAAAGAATATAGAATTCCTAGTTATAAAGATATGTAGATGGCATTTATTACAGTAAAATTTGGGATAAGAGAATAAGAGATGGAGATGTATGAGTGGTGAATATGGTGGAATAAAGTGCACTAATTTTAAAAAATAGTATAATTTTCAAATAGAATTCAAAGAATTAAAATGGAAATATGTCCCAGGGACAGAGGAGCCTGGTGGGCTGCCATTTATGGGGTCGCACAGAGTCAGACATGACTGAAGTGACTTAGCAGCAATAGGTATTATATAGAGAGTGAAAAGATAGAATAGAAATATTATTTACAAAGTTGATAGCAGATACAGTACAAGCATTTTTGAAAGGCATGAATGCTTATATTCAGGAAACAAATGAACCACTGGGTAGCACATATCAAAAGGAGAGTACGTGAAGTTTTGAAGTGAAATTTCAGGGAAAGAAAAGACAAGAATATTTTTTTTTTAATCAAAGAATATACAGACTACCAATAAAACAATATGTATAAACAGATTCATTAAACTTAGCAATAATATCTTTTTTTAAGTTTTATTTTTACTCTATTTTACATTAAAATACTGTATTGGTTTTGCCATACATTGACATGAATGTCATGAGTGTACATGAGTTCCCAATCCTGAACCCCTCTCCTGCCTTCCACCCCATATCATCTCTCTGGATCATCCCTGTGCACCAGCCCCAAGCATCCTGTATCCTGTATCGAACATAAACTGGAGATTCTTTTCTTACCTGATAGTATACATGTTTCAGTGCCATTCTCCTAAATGAAATAAAAATAAAAATGCAAAAAGTTCCTAATTTCTATATTCTTTACTCAAGCTTCTTTCAAGCCAAAGCTTCAATTGATATCACTCTACTTAAATGGAACCATTTAAAATTATAAGATTCTGGGATGTCCCTGGAAGTCCAGTGATTAAAACTCAGACTTCCACAGCAGAGGCCATGGGTTCACTTACTGGTTCACAAGTTCCCACAAGCATGGCATGGCCAAAAAATTGAAAAAAAAAAAAATAAAATAAAAGAACCCTGGAAGGGACTTTACAAGTCATCTAGTCTTACTTTCTCTTTTTAGGACTTAGCCTAGAGCTTAAAATATTGACTCATAATCCCAGATTTAATGTGTTGAATAGTGAAGTCCATGATAAACACAAGTCACCTGACTCCCAGTCCTGTTCTCTTCCAGCTATACCACGTTGTCTCCATTCATATGGAATTTGTCCTATATTTACCATTCTTGCTGAAAATTAGAAAAGTAGCTATTAACATATTATTATATGAAGAGAGACCTGAAAATTTTAAATGAACAAAATATGAAGCTGCCACTCAGTGATAAATAACTGAAAATTAACTTTAAGAGAAGACTTGAACTCTGGATGGAATGTTAGAATGAAAGATAAATCAGTCAGTTAGTCCATAAAATATTTAATGTTAGCTGGTGAAAAGCACTGTGGAAGAAAGTAAAGCATAAGAGGAAGATACAGAAGGGGTATTTTTCGATTTTAAGTAAAATGAGCAGGTAAGGTGCTTACTTTAAGGTAATGTTTAAGCAAAGAAAAAACACAATAAACTAAATGGATAATTGAAGAAAGAACATTCTGAGAAGGGAGCGCTGTACAGACCAAGAGGAAGGCTTTAAAGCAGAAAAACCTCTAGTGTGTCCCTGAAACTTCCATGAAGACAAGTAGTCTGGGAAAATTGGGAGAGCAATGCTAGGGAATGAGATGAGAGAATGAAAAGCACACCAGATCTTATAGGCACTTATAGATCAAAGTAAAGATTTAATTTTTACTAAGACCAGAATGCAAAGAGATTTTAACAGTGAATGACAGTGTTCCACTTTTGAGAATATAAAGGACAAGGTCTGAAGAAAGAGACTAATTAAGGGGTACCTGTCATATTCCAGGCAGGAAATAATAATGACTCAGAATCAGGTGGTAGCAGTGGTGGAGACTGTATACATACTGTATATCTGGTTTTAAGCAGTGTTGATAGTATCTTCTGAAAGAGTGTATGTGAGGAATAAAGGATAATTCCATGAGTTTGGTCCTGGGGAACAGGAAACAAAAGATGAAGTTGACACAAACTGAAATGGAGAACCCACGGGAAGAGCAATGTGTGGGCTAAATATCTGAAGCTCAGTTTGGGGTGTTTTAGTATTGAGATATATGTTAGACATTCAAGGTAGTGATTTCACACAGGCAAAATAATTTTTAAACAAGTCACTAAAGAGTAAATCCATTTAAAATATCAGTGAGATAGTATTTGCACTTGTTGCTCAGTCACTTCGTGTGAGACTCTTTGTGACCCCATGGACATGCCAGGCTTCCCTCTCCTTCACACTCTCCCAAGTTGGCTCAGACTCATGTCTATTGAGTCAACGATGCCATCCTTCTATCTCATCCTCTGTTACCCTCTTCTCCTGCCCTCAATCTTTCCTAGAATCAGGGTCTTTTCCAATGAGTTGGGTCTTCTCATCAGGTGGCCAAAGTATTGAAGTTTAGCATCAGTCCTTCCAACAAATATTCAGAGTTGATTTCCTTTAGGATTGACTGGTTTGATCTTCTTGCTCTCCAAAGGACTCTCAAGAGTCTTCTCCAACAGCACCACAGTTCAAAAGCAATGATTCTTTGGCACTTAACCCTCTTTATGCTCCAACTATCACTTCCGTACTTGACTACTGGAAAAACCATAGCTTTGACTATATGGACATTTGTTGTCACTCTGCTTATTTAACTTATATGCAGAGTACATCATGAGAAATGCTGGTCTGGAGGAAGCACAAGCTGGAATCAAGATTGCTGGGAGAAATATCCATAACCTCAGATATGCAGATGATATCACCCTTATGGCAGAAAGTGAAGAAGAGCTAAAGAGCCTCTTGATGAAAGTGAAAGAGGAGAGTCAAAAAGTTGGCTTAAAATTCAACATTCAGAAAACTAAGATCATGGCATCTGTTCCCATCATTTCATGGCAAATAGATGTGGAAACAGTGACAGACTTTATCTTTTAGGTCTCCAGAATAACTGCAGATGGTGACTGCAGCCATGAAATTAAAAGTCACTTGCTCCTTGGAAGAAAAGTTATGACCAACCTAGACAGCATGCTAAAAAGCAGAGAGATTGCTTTGCCAACAAAGGTTGGTCTAGTCAAAGCTGTGTTTTTTTCCAGTAGTCTTGTATGGATGTGAGAGTTGGGCTATAATGAAAGCTGAGCTCAGAAGTATTGATGCTCTTTAACTATGGTGTTGTAAAAGACTCTTGAGAGTCCCTTGGACTGCAAGAAGATCCAACCAGTCAATTCTAAAGGAAATCAGTCCTGAATATTCTTTGGAAACATTGATGCTGAAGCTGAGACTCCAGTATTTTGGCCACCTAATGCAAAGAACTGATTCATTCGAAAAGACCCTGATGCTGGGAAAGAGTGAAGGTGGGAGAAGAAGGGGATGACAGAGAATGAGATGGCTGGATGGCATCACCAACTCAGTGGACATGATTTTAAGTAAACTCCAGGAGTTGGCAATGGACAGAGAGACAGAGAGTCAGACATGACTGAGCTACTGAGCTGCCTGAACTGATAGGATCAGATGCCATGATCTTAGTTTTTTGAATGCTGACTTTTAAGCCAGCCTTTTCACTCTCCTCTTTCACTTTTATCAAGAGGCTCTTTAGTTCTTCTTTCTGACATAAGCATGGTGTCATATGCATTTCTGAGGTTATGGATATTTCTCCCAGTAATCTTGATTCCAGCTTGTGCTTCATCCAGCCTGGCCTTTTGCATGATGTACTCTGCATGTAAGTTAAATAAGCAGGGTGACAATATACAACTTTGACATACTCCTTTCCTGATTTGGAACCAGTCTGTTGCTCCCTGTCCCCCAGTTCTAGCTGTTGCTTCTTGACCTGCATACAGATTTCTCAAAGGACAGGTAAGATGGTCTGGTATTCCCAACTTTTGAAGAATTTTCCACAGTTTGTTTGAGCTACACAGTGAAAGGCTTTGGCATAGCAGAAGCAGATGTTTTTCTGGAATTCTCTTGCTTTTTCTATGATCCAACAAATGTTGGGAATTTGATCTCTGGTTCCTTTGCTTTTTCTAAATCCAGCTTGAATATCTGGAAGTTCATAGTTCATGTACTGTTGAAGCCTGGCTTGGAGAAATTTGAGCATTACCTTACTAGCATGTGATATGAGTGAAATTGTGCAGTAGTTTGAGCATTCTTTGGCATTGCCTTTCTTTGGGATTGGAACAAAAACTGACCTTTTCCTGTCCTTTGGCCACGGCTGAGTTTCCCAAATTTGCTGGCATATTGAGTGCAGCACTTTCACAGCATCATCTTTTAGAATTTGAAATAGCTCAACTGGAATTCCATCACCTCCACTAGCTTGGTTTGCAGTGATGCTTCCTAAGGCCCACTTGACTTCACATTCTAGGATGTCTGGCTCTAGGTGGGTGAGTGATCATATCATTGTTATTATGTGGGTTATGAAGATCTTTTTGCATAGTTCTTCTGTATATTCTTGCCACCTCTTCTTAATATCTTCTGCATGTTTTAGGTCCATACAATTTCTGTCCTCCATTGTACCCATCTTTGCATGAAATGTTCCCTTGGTGTCTCTAATTTTCTTGATGAGATTTCGAGTCTTTCCCGTTCTATTGTTTTCCTCTATTTATTTGCATTGATCACTGATCAAAGTGGTAGAGTCAGTGTCTAAGTTGATTCCATAATTTTTAGCCAAAAAATTTATGCAAACTAACTGAAAATTGCATTGTGCCTGTTGTGCTGCCCTACCTTTGTGTGTAGATAACCAAGATTACATCAAGAATAAATAGCAGTGGGCTTCCCTGCCTGCCAACAGACGAGTTCAGTCCTTGGTCCAGGAAGAGTCCACATGCCCAGAGCAACTAAGCTCATAAGCCACAACCACCGAATCTTTGCTCAAGAGCCCAGGAGCTGCAACAACTGAAGCCTGAGAGCCCTAGAACCCATGATCCACACCAAGAGAATCCACCGCAATGAGAAACCCATGCACCACAACTAGAGAGTAGCTTCTGCTCACTGCAACTAGAGAGAGCCCCTGTACCAACAAAGACGCAGTGCAGTGAAATGAATCAGTTAATTAACTACTTGATTAATTAAAAAAAGAACAAATCACAGGTACTAAGTACCTGGAGGAAGGTATAGAAAGGGTGTCTTAATGCTCAGTGAGAGTTGGGTTTGTAGGATGCCCTGTGTCTTCCTCAGCGAACTGACTGAGGAATCAACGTCTGACTCTGCACCCTGAGGCCTGGAGAGGCAGCAGGAGGCGGTGCAGCTGACAACATTAGCTCCTGACATGAGCAATCAGAGCCTTCCAGCGCCCCAGGATGAGCCTCTTGGCTGGGCAGACTTGAACAGTGGTGTTCTCCTCACAGGCTGTGGTGGGAGCGTGGCCGGCTTCCCCACACTTCATTAACCATGCTTCTATTTTTGCCTTTTGTCTTGTTTCCATTCAGTGTCAGAACGGATGTTCACCCTGAGGTCAGAGGCATTTGTGAGAGCCACAGTCAGAAACTCCTCTGTTTTCGTGTAGAGGACTTTTTCTTTTGGAGTTCCTTGGCCAAAGTGAAGTCATCTGGCTTTCCTGATGGAAGAGGAGGTGACAATGGGGCATTTTTTCTAAACACTGACAGGCTATGATGTTGCCTTCCTTGCTTCCTTCCTCTCCCCCCTCTTCCTTAATTCCTTCCATCTTTCCTTCCTTCCATTCTTCTCTTCTTTTATGCTGGAGCATAAAGGTAAGTGAAATTTACCTCTTCTTTTCGAGTTCCCAATAGTTAACTGGGGAAGACAGGTACATCAAAATGAATGATCAGCGACAGCCTGATAACAGGTGTGCCCAGCTTGCTAGGCAGAAGCTCAGAAAAGGAGGTCTCGACTCTCACCAGGAAGACCAGGAGGGGTACACGAAGGAGAGGCAGCCTGGGCAGGATGGTGCAGGTGCATGTAAGAGATACAGGAAGGGGAAATGCACACGTGGGTCCACGTACCAGGTGAAGACCTGGAGTGTTAGCCTGGAGCTGGTGGTTTTATGGAGAACAGCCACATCGGGCATGAGTTAGAGGAAAATGATTCTGGTGTCAGTGGAGATAGTGGGTTGGAATCGAGTGAGACAGAAATGGGGGCCTGCAGACACTGGGATGGATGCAAGTCAATGAGGGTGGACAGAGCAGGGTTATTTCCCATAGACTCTCCAGACCCTGAAAAGGCTATTAATACTTACCCATACCCTTAGCTATGATTCAAAGATATATATAAATACAGTATTAAGACATAAATTAGAAAAACCCTATATCCATGGTGAAATTAAAATGTCTTCCTAGGTTTTTATCTGAACAGATAATTCTGTACAACCTCATTGAAGTCGAACTTTTCTCATTTCCTTTTTTGAGCCCTGCCTTAGATTCCCTAGGTGTGAGCAGAGTTGGTGTGTGAAGAGAAGAGGTCCCTGGCGAGGACTCACAGGTCACAGCCTCGAATGTCACAGCCTGCCATTGGCATCAGAGGTCCTCACTGCCCCCCCCCACCAGGCACACAGGCTTGGGTAGTGACTTCTGAACCCCAGGCTGGAGGGGCATAGTACGGCTGTTTTGTGAGTCTGGCATCTCAGCCTGTCTAATGGTGGAAAAAATACATGGGATATCTGTGTACAGGCATGTGCAACAAGAGTGTGAACTGGCCTGGCTCAGTTCATGTCCAGTCACTAGCTGTTGTCACTGTGATGTGGGTGCAAGCTCACTCTTGGCTCTTGAGATGATTCCTTGTGCTTCGTGGGGATTTCAGCAAAAGCAAGGGGCTGGAGGGATCCTCTGGCAAAGGCATCTAGATACGGCACAGTGGAGAGGGTGGAGGACATGATTACAATCCAGGAGAGGGATGGTGGCAGCCCCTGAGGGCCTGGCAAGAGCATTATTACAAACCACGGTCCCCTAAGGAGAGACCAAGGTTCTAACCCACAAGCCCGGCTTCCCTAAACGCTGGATTGTTTGAGTTTCTGGCTCTTGCGAGATGACTTGAGATAAAGGAAACGCCCTCCCCATCACTCCCTGCACTCCAAAACACACCTGTCCTTCTCCATTACTACTCACATCCAAAGCTGTAGGAATTCAGGTCACGCAAGGGTCCAGAACCTAATTCCTAGGATAGGAGCAGCATTTCTTTTCCATACTGAGGCCAAGACCTCTCGCTCCATCTCAGATAGTATCAATGTGCACGCGTACATGTTCAGTTACTCAGTCATGTTTGATTTTTTGTGATGGTATGGACTATAGCCCTCCGGGATCCTCTGTTCATGGGATTCTTCAGGCAAGAATACTGGAGTGGGTTGCCATGCCCTCCTCCAAGGGATCTTATCAACCCAGGAATCAAACCCACATCTCCTGCATTGGCAGGTGGATTTTTTACCAGCGAGTTACCTAGGAAGCCCCTAATATTGAAGTAAGAGCTTTTAATTTATTCATTTTGAATCAAGACTCAGATCACTTTGGCTCTGGTCTCTCTCTCTGTCTCTGGGTCTGTCTGTTTATCTTTCTATCCTTTATATTACCTCACTTCTGTGTCTGTTCTTAGTATAGAATTGTTTGCATTTCTTAAAAAAGGGCCATGCTCTTATCCGACTTTATGGTGATCCAGTCTCCTTCCTCCTTTTCCATAACTATTTGTTCTTTAAATCTGACACTACATCCTCCAGAAAGCCCCTCTAACCCTTCACAGGCTGGATTAGCTCCTTTGCACTGCACCTTTATAACCAAGTGGGACCCATGGAGTCTTTCTAGGACAGACCTCCATATCCTCAGCCTGCCTTTTGTTTATTGAAAATGGTTAGTTCCTTAGGTCTTTCTTCAGTTCCAAAGAATAAACTTAATCACAAAAGTGAGGAGAATGCAGAAACAAAGTAAAACAGTCAAGCAAGACAAAATAATATTTGTTTAGCCGTTAAATAAAATCAAGAGCCTTTATTTCTCTTTCAAAGACTATAGATGATATTTTGAGCCATATTTTTGAGCTGTTTTTCAAATTCAGAAACTCCCCCCAGGTGGAAGAAGTTAACTGCACACTGACTACCAGCACAAAGACCTTGGACCAATTGGAATCAGAGAGTTGATGATGCTGACTCCCACTTACCTTGGCAGCAACCAATCAGAAGAATGCTGTCAACTTAAAAAATATTCACAATCTAGAAGTTGACACTTTTGTTGTATTTGGCAAAAATTTTTAGGGCTTAGGCCTGGGAGCAGAGAAGGCAATGGCACCCCACTCCAGTACTCTTGCCTGGAAAATCCCATGAATGGAGGAGCCTGGTAGGCTGCAGTCCATGGGCTCACTAAGAGTCGGACACGACTGAGCAACCTCACTTTCACTTTTCACTTTCATGCATTGGAGAAGGAAATGGCAACCCACTCCAGTATTCTTGCCTGGAGAATCCCAGGGACAGGGGAGCCTGGAGTGGGTTGCCATGCCCTCCTCCAGGGGATCATCTCAACCCAGGAATCCTGCCGTCTATGGGGCTGCACAGAGTCAGACATGACTGAAGTGACTTAGCAGTAGCAGCAGCAGCAGCAGGCCTGGGAGGCAGCATCTTAAGTAACCTTGAGAGATCTGCTCCCAGGAGGTGAAGGGAGGACCCAGGTTACATAGAAGTTTTGCAACAAAGGCCGGGTAGTCTGAACATCAAAAGATTATTGGTAATTAAAGAAAACCAGGTATTACAAGTTAAGGAATTTAGCACTTTTCTATGTACGTGTGTTAGTCACTCAGTCACGTCCAAATCTTTGCAACCCCATGGACTGTAGTCTGCCAGGCTCCTCTGTCCATGGGATTTTCTAGGTAAGAATACTGGAGTGGGTTGCCATTCCCATCTCTAGGACATCTTTCCAACCCAGGGATCGAAGCCGGGTCTCTTGTATTGCAGGCAGTTTCTTTACCACTGAAAGAGAAGCCCCTTTTTCTGTGTATAGGAAGATGCAAGAGTCTGGGCTCTCTGAAATCATTCTTTTCATATATATCTCCGCTATCTGGGACCAGTATCCTGTTCTCACATCCTGAGCTTCCTTTCCTCGGAGTTCATCGTAAGGATAGGCTCTAGTCTGATGGCTGCTATACAACAGGTCCTCTTATCCTTCCTGAATTCCCTTCATCAGCAGAGGGCTGCAATTGCTGATGCCTGTGACATCCTTGTTTACTGATATGGCAGAAAATATTCCATTTCTCAATGTCCACAAGCTGATTACAGTCAACCACTCCCCTCCTTGCTTGATGCCCTGAAATAAAGGTGTACTTTCCTTCACTATAATCATGTGTCAGTAGATTGATTTTATTGTGCAAGGTCAAGTGGACCCAGGGAGCTTCCCTGGTGGCTCAGAGGGATCTTCTAAAGAATCTGCCTCCAGTGCAGGAGACACAGGTTTGAACCCTGGGTTGGGAAAATCCCCTGGAGAAGGGCATGGCAACCCACTTCAGTATCCTTGCCAGGAGAATCCCATGGACAGAAGAGCCTGGTGAGCTACTGTCCATGGGGTTGCAAAGAGTCAGACATGACTGAAGTCACTGAGCTTGCACATATGATGCAACTGGACCCAAGATTGGTTCCATAAACTTGGAACACAAAAGGACAGCAGCTCTGAGTGGGCATTCTGCCTAGGCTCATGGGTCCCTGGTCAATGGCAACTCTTGGATCCTGTCCAGCAGCTGCCCAAGCATCTTTGTCTCAGCAACAGCCCCAGATGCTGACCTGGGGCTCAATGATCAGGCATCACTGGCTCATAGTGTTTTCAGTTCTTTATTAAAAAAATAAAACAGAAACAAGGCTCTAGCCTTAGTCTGGTATGGTCTGGTGGGGTCTTCTGGAAATGTCCTCATAAGTAACGAGGTTCAAGTGTAAGGATACTGCCTTGATATTATCTTGCTTTTTTGGACAGCAAACTCCATGCAACTCTGTTGTAAAAATCTTCGATTTTGTTCCTGCCACTAGAATGGGAGTTTCTTGAAGGAATTTTTTATTTTAATATATCACTGATGGTAAAACACAACCTCAGTTTAATAACAACGTCTTGCTGATTTAAAAAAAAAATTCTTCCATGAGAAATATAAGTATTGATTATAAAATACACTCTAATTTCATAACAGTAAGATGGAAAACAATGTGCAAGTTTATACTGAGAAAACATGGTTTGCTCATGAAAGTCTTTCTTCTTAACACCTGGCCCGTAGTAGGGTTGGCAGAGGCTGTAAACGTCTGCAAAGGTCCATGCACTGGTCTTCATTTTCCCCAGCACCCACACAGCTGCGGGATGTCACATGACTCTGTCCTCCCGTGCAACACAAGCAGAAATGATGGGCCAATTCCAGGGAGAGATGGTTCTGGCTAATCTAGACTTTTCCATACTCCCATTTATGAGACTGGAAATGAGGCCCCCAAGGTGGTTATGTCAGTTACAATTTAGAAGCAATTTGGGTCTCTGCTTCACCACATTCAGCTCACACAGGATAATGGGGAAAGCAAAAGTAAACCTTTGCTGTGTTAAGCCACTGAGTTTTCATGTTGCTTCGGACTGTTGTAGTTGCTGTTACTATACCATAGTCTATATTTTCTTTTATTGGTCTTCCCAGGTGGCTCAGTGATGAAAATATCCACCGGTAATGCAGGAGACACAGGAGATGTGGGTTCAGTTCCTGGCTCTGGAAGATCTCCTGGAGAAGGAAATGGCAGTCCACTCCAGTAATCTTGCCTGGAGAATCCCATGGACCGAGGAGCCTGACGGACTACAATCCATGGGGTAGCGAAGAGTTGACCATGACTTAGCGACTAACCCACCATCACCATATATTTTCTTTATTAATAACATCAGTCAAAACAAGTGTGTTATAAATACCTGCTTGAACCCTAAAATCAGACAATCAATTACTTGGGATGATCCGAGGAGATGGTGTGGGGTGGGAGGTGGGAGGGGGCTTCGGCATTGGGAGATCGTGTACACCTGTGGCTGATTCATGTCAATGTATGGCAAAACCAATACAGTATTGTAAAATAGAATAAAGTATTAAATTAAAAAAAATGGAAACACACACACAAAAACAACAACAAACGAAGAACAGCCATGATTTAGTTTTAGAAGCTGAAAAATCATATGCAAAAGTGAAGAGCTTTTCTTTCATGAGTACAACTGCTGATGTATTTCACACTGTCTATTTTAATTCTCAGAGCATCTCCAATGATGTCATCTCTTGATGCAGGTGAGGAGTCTGTTCAGAGAATATAAGAGTCTTCTTCAAAACTCTACATGTACAGCTAGTTAAGTGGTGGAGTCCAGATTCCCAACCCACCCTTCCATATAAAGCCCAGGCGGATTCCCAACTCTTCTGCAAACAAAACAGAGAAGGTGTTGGTGGCACAGCAACTTGAGGTCATCCAGAGTGCCAGCTGTGTGCACAGGAAGGAAACTTACACATGAGGAGAGGGTCCAGATCAAAATGTCCACACTGCTCAGCAGGGAGATGATGGCTCAGCATCTCTCGTGAAAGGGGCTGAGAGTAAAGTACAGAATTATTATAGCTAAGTATAGAACTATGGTGTTTGAGTCAGCCTGCTTTGCTCAAGCCCCAATCCCACCTATTATGAGCTGTGTTATCCCCAAAACTCAGATCCTTTTTATGTAAAATGAAATTAATACATCTACTTAATCATGCTGCTGGGAGGATTAAGGTAGATGTTTCATGTGAACCAGCCAAAACAGACTGCTACCTAGCGAGCCCTCAGGAGAAGTTACCTAGTAATCACGCTGTTAGTATGACCGGGAAGTGTAGGGCACCAGGCTTGTGTGTACCAGGGGATAGACTCAGCTTTCGCAGTCAGGAAAGGTTTCTAAGGAAATGGCATATAAAGTAAGATCTGCTGCGACTTAAGAATCTGCCTAACCAATGCAGGGGATTCATGTACAGCTAGTTAAGTGGTGGAGTCCAGATTCCCAACCCACCCTTCCATATAAAGCCCAGGCGGATTCCCAACTCTTCTGCAAACAAAAAAGAGAAGGTGTTGGTGGCACAGCAACTTGAGGTCATCAAGAGTGCCAGCTGTGTGCACAGGAAGGAAACTTACACATGAGGAGAGGGTCCAGATCAAAATGTCCACACTGCTCAGCAGGGAGATGATGGCTCAGCATCTCTCGTGAAAGGGGCTGAGAGTAAAGTACAGAATTATTATAGCTAAGTATAGAACTATGGTGTTTGAGTCAGCCTGCTTTGCTCAAGCCCCAATCCCACCTATTATGAGCTGTGTTATCCCCAAAACTCAGATCCTTTTTATGTAAAATGAAATTAATACATCTACTTAATCATGCTGCTGGGAGGATTAAGGTAGATGTTTCATGTGAACCAGCCAAAACAGACTGCTACCTAGCGAGCCCTCAGGAGAAGTTACCTAGTAATCACGCTGTTAGTATGACCGGGAAGTGTAGGGCACCAGGCTTGTGTGTACCAGGGGATAGACTCAGCTTTCGCAGTCAGGAAAGGTTTCTAAGGAAATGGCATATAAAGTAAGATCTGCTGCGACTTAAGAACCTGCCTAACCAATGCAGGGGATGCAGGTTCAATGCCTGGTCAGGGAACTAAGATCTCACATGCTGTGGAGCAACTAAGCCTGAACACTACAACTACAGAACCGCTGTGCCATAGCTAAGAGCCGATGCAGCCAAAAATGAGTAAATATTTCTAAAATAAAGTTTCAACAAAAAAAAAACAAAAACAAAAACATCAAGACCTGGAGAAAGTGTGAGGATTAGTTAGGTGAAGAGTTCTGGACAAGTTTCCTAGAGCACTCCAAGGAAAGAGGATGTCATAAACAATAACTTGAAGTGAAGTGAATTTGTTCAGTTGTGTCTGACTCTGGCACCAGAAATATCGGTGCAAATGAAAGATACAGAGCTAAGTAGGAGCAAGGTAATGAAGAGAATTTGAAGCTCAATTACAGACTTTAGAATGCATCCTTTGTACAGGCAAGTCCCTAAAAGGCTATAGGTTTTCTTTATCTAGTTGGCATCTGATTGGATTTTTCCAAGCTCAGGAGGCTGCTGATTCCTGGTTTCAAGAGTTCTGTCACTCAAGCATATAAGGCATGACAGTATATCTCCAAATCGTATCCCCAAATTTGACCACATCCTTTTCTCCCTGACCATGAAGCTAACACACTTTCTTCTTGGATTTCCAAACCAACCTCCCAAACTGCTTTCCCCTACTCAACACCTCCACCCCCACCAGCTTAATGCCCTGCACTCAGCAAGCACACTGTTCTCTCTAAAGCATGATCAGATTATCTGATCCCTTGAACAAAACAATTGAATCATTTTCCCTTCTACTTAGGGAAAAAAAAATTCTTAAATCCTTACCCTTCTTTACACAGTCCTACATAAGAAACTAAATTCTCCTTTTTTTTTTTTTTTACCTTTTCAGTTTCCATTTGAAAACCTGTTTCTCAGGGAAACTTTTTCTGACAACTCTAGGTAAGACAGTGCTATATCTTTCATATCCACAGAATAAAATTTATTTCCCTCTGTATATAATTCCTGGTATCATTTAGGAGATTTTATCAGTATCCAGACCTATCCCTGAATTCATTTGTCTACGTGTTTGTCATTTGTCTTCCCTCTCTGGCAGATAAATTCTGTTGGGAATTTTGTCTGTTTCATCTGCCCTCATGTCCTCAACACGTGGAGGAATTTATGGCACAAATTAGAGAGGAAATTTTAGTTTGGTTACCCACTAAGTAGGTAATTCTTCTAACCAACATTTAGTTTCCCAAGTTGTTTTGTTCACTTTTATGTTCATCTTAAATCTTCATGCACCACAAGACTATGAGACAATGAAGCTCTGATCAGTCTAAATTCCAGATCTTCTTGGATCTGAATTCACCTGACTATTACTGCTACTTCTAATTATCACCATCACCACTACCAACATCATCATTACCATCATTAACATCACCATCTCCACCATCATCACCAACATCACCACCATCATCATTACCATCATCTCCACCATCACGACCAGCATCAGCACCGTCATCATCACCACAAACAACACCATTCTACAATAATAGCTGCTTCTATCAAACACATTTCATGTGCCAGACATTCTGCCACTTTCTTATTTAACCTTCACAATGAGAGAAAGTTGACACCATTTTCTTTATCTTTCAGATAGAGAGACAGCTGCTCAGAGTTCAGAAAATTTAAGTGAGTTGTTCAAAATCACATAGCTGACATGTGAGGGATTGGGTTTCAAATCTAGCTCTGTTTGAACCCAAAGGCAGTGCTTTCCACAAGGAAAATCTACTCTGGTTTTATCCCAGATTTTCTCATTTCGTGACCATTGACTGCATCTTCAGGATTCCAGTTTATCACGACCTTTTGGATTTTTTAAAAACTCATTTCATCCTACTCTTTTTTCCTGCAAGGACTGTGGCTTGGAATTGACATCTGGCTCCTGTGGTCTCATCCACCCTGGGCAGAATCCCAAGTCCACTCTAATTCTCATTCCAAGTGGAAAACATGGGAATGTTTGTATAACTGGATTGGTGAAAATCAAGTTATTAAGAAAATTCAGTGATGGTCTCTCAGGTTCCACATGTGGTCTTTTGTTGTCTACACTAAGTGCTGACTCTCTTGATCTTAATACAAAAGATTGAAGCTCAGACAATCCAATATCTTGATGGGCACATCCATCAGAACAGGCGCCTGGCACGAGCCTGCCTGCCAATTCTCTTGCAAAGATTTCTAAATAGAAATTAAGAGATCTTCTTGAAATGAGCATGATGGGATGGTGCTGTTTGCTCTCATCACGTTAACCACATTAGAGCCCAGTGCATTAAGCCTTGCTTTTGGAATTTCATTAGTAATAAGCCAAAGAGCTGCAGATTTGAATTAAATCTTTGACATCTCAAGAGAGAAAAAAATAGTCAGAAAAACATGCCTCACATTTTCTCTCCCTTGTCAGACAAATTGGTATTCTGTTGATCTTGTTTTTGAAATATCTTGCATTTCAAGCCATTAGAGAGAGAAAATACTTATTTGTCATCACTTTCCTATGATGCTTAGATGTATACTGTCAAGGATGATTTTTCAGACATAATCCAGCCCTGTGAGGATTGCTATTCGTGTTAATTAGCATGTGACAGCTTGGATTCCTCCAGAGGACCTCCCAGTTCTTGTGGCTTATTTAAGGCAAGGAGAAACGAATCTACTGTGCAGCCAGTGACCACGGACCTAACATTTCCTCTGCATGACCCTTGCTCCAAGTGGTTTTATAAGATGTTTATCGCAGATGTGGTCAAGTGTGTTTTCGGGTGGTCAGGCTCCTTTCTCAACACCCATAGAGACTATCACTTCTCTGCAATTTTGAAATCCGAAATTCTGAAGGCTTCTTTATAAGGATTTTGCAGTAAAATGTTACCTGACTTGACATGAGGCTTTTTTCAGTCTTTATCCCTCTAGTGTGGATAAGTTTGTTGGCTAGTGCATAAATATCTATACTTCTTATCCCTGACCCCACTGAGGACATGACTTTTCTAAAAATAAAGGAAAGAAAGAAAGAGGAAGGAAAGAGGGAGGGAGGGGAAGAGAAAGAAAGAAGAGAGGGGAATTCAAAAGCACAGGCTCAAAAGCTTCCAGATATTGACTGAGAAACTGTGCTTCTATGTCGGTGGTACTGTATGGATACAGATTAATATTAAACCCTGACTTCCGCTGGTAGATCGATTACCAAATGCCAAGTTGGTAAAAACCCCAACTTTGTCTTGGGTCTCCAGGCAACCTTTCCTCTTTACCCTGTCAACATAGAAAACATCTTCTGTTCTCCATAACCTGAAAGTCTCACCATATGGCAAATCCCAAATTCACTCCCCAGTGTTGTATTTCCTAACACAGGAATTGGCACTACTCTCCCGAGTGTGATGCAGTTACCTTTATCACATGCAAACTTTGACTTATAGTTAATTGCATGTCTCGCACACTTGACTGTAGAGTGTATTTATTCATGCAATGACTCAAGTTTTAATGCCAGCCTTATATTTGGTAGTTTTAATATTTTGTTTTCCAATTAATCATTGCAAAAACCTTGGTTACACTTATCAATGCTTCAATTTTCACAGAAGAAAAACTGAAAACTGAAGCTCAGAGTTTAGACAACTTGTTTAAAGGCATGCAGCTTATAAACTGTACATTTAGGATTTTAACCCAGGTCTTTCTGACCCAAAAGTCCATGGTTTAGGGATTCTACACAGGGGTTGGGGGACATATTGTCCTGTTTTCTTTGTTTTGATCATGATGTAGTACATTATTAAAGTGGTTTTTAAATAGGTAGTTAGACATATTGTTCATTGCTTCCATTAGATGACTCAGAGGCACACAGAGATCTCCTGCATAACTGCCTGATACAGTTAAGGAATTATTCCCTGGTCTTAGAGTTTCACCAATTGTTTCCTGTACTGACCTTGTTTGTTGACTTTTCCTTTTAATGCACATTCCCCCCAAAAAGATACTAGCTAAAGCAGAATGCCGCTTAAACACAGAGAATGTATTATTTTTAATTTGAAGGATAACTTTATGACTGGCTACTCCAACAGTCAGCTGTGTAAGATCCCAACCCTGCTCAGTCAGGGGCTTATATTTCCCCAGGCACCCCACCACCCAAGCTTCAGTACAATTGCCATGAATCTATTATTCATCCTCTAGGATACAGTCAAGAAAGAAAATCTAAAACTTTATGTTAATCCAACCTGATTGTTTGTGTGGTTAATTTCCACAAGGAGTGTGCATGTTCAGTCATGTCTGACTCTTTGTGACCCCATGGACTGTAGCCCCCAGGTTTCTCTGTCCATGGGATTCTCCAGGCAAGAGTACTGGAATAGGTTGCTATTTCCTTCTCCAGGGCATCTTCCTGACCCAGGGGTCAAACTCACATCTTCTGAATCTCCTGCACTAGCAGACAGATTCTTTACCACTGAGCCACTTATGGGAAGCCCCATAAGAATACTGGAGCCAATTGCTGTTTCTTTCTCCAGAGGCTCTTCCAGACCCAGGGATCAAACTTGCATCTCCTATATTGGCAGGTGGATTCTTTACCACTGAGCCACTAAGATTCTCTTGCAATTGACTTCTCAGCATCATATAATGTGACTCATCCTTGTTGATATGCATAGCAGTGATTTGCTCTGCTTCACTGTTACGTGGTATTCCTTTGTAAGAGGGTACCATAATGAATTAATCCACATGATGAATTTCTAGACTGCATAATCATAATCAAGTTTTCCTAATTTTCTTCTTCTTTATTTTTAATTTGCTTATCCATTCATCTATCAAACAGGTAGTCACTGAGGGCCTGTTCAGTGACAAGCACCTTTCTATGCCCTTAGGAACAGTAGTAAACCAATGAAGTGGTGCCCTTAGGCTGCTTAAATTCTTGAGTAAAGAAGCAAACAAAAATAAATGTGAATACACAGTATGTCAGGTGTGGACAAAAAACAAACTAGGATAAGGGGGATTAGGACTGTTGCAGTTAGAAAATGTAGTGTAGTCATATGTTATACAGCAGAGTCAGGGAAATTTTCATTGACAAGGTGGCCATTTGTATAGCAATCTAAATCTGGTGCTTCCTGGAGGAAAAATATTCCAAACAGAATACAAAGGCCTAAGTAAGTAGGATTTTAGACTATTTGAGACATGGTAAGTGAGCTATGGTGCCTGGATCAGTGACTATGAAAGAGTGGAGAAAAGAGGTCAAAAATGCTACAGAGAAGCTAAAGCATGTAGAACTTGATGATCAGGATAAGCATCTCTGCTTTTGCTCCAAGTGGAGTGGGAAGTCCGTGGGAAAATTTGATGAGAAGAGTGGCATGGTGCTATTTACTCTTTAATAAGTCACTCTGGTTGCTGTGATGAGTGTGAACATCAAAAATCCAGGTATGAATTGAAGAGTCTGGTTGGGGGTTATTGTGAAAATAAACTTCAAGGATGATGGTGACTTGTACCACTAGAGTGGTAAGTAATCCAATTATATAAATACAGTAGGATATTGATATATTAGTGGGTTTGATTTTTCATATCTCCCTGTGTCCATGCTGACATTGACTTTGAACTTGACATTTGACTTATTTTAGCCAATAGGATAGTATCAGGTTGAGATTAAAGAAGATTGAAAAACTGCTTATATACTTATGCTTCCTGGTCACCAGCCTATCAAAAAGCCTGGATTAGCCTGCTTGAGGGATATGAGAGATGTGAAAATAACTGAGTCACTGAAGCCCACCCCACCGAGGCTAGTTACCAGCTGACCACAAATACGAGAAATGAAATAAGCCAACCTTGGTCCAAATAATCAAAACTGCTCTGTTGATCTATACGCTTATGAGAACATACTAAATCATGACTGTGTTAAGGTTAGGAGCAGTTTGGTACGCAAAATTAGCTAGCTGATGTGCATATGAAGACAGAGCAGACGTGCTGCTGAGAACCTTTCCTGTTTACTTCTACTTGCTCTCAGAGGCAGAAAACTAGGACAATGACTGAGAGTGAGGATTAGGTACCAAGCTTTCAAGGAGGTTTTTGAGTGAGTGAAAGTGAAAGTGAACTCGCTCAGTCGTGTCCGACTCTTTGTGACCCCACGGCCTGTAGCCTACTAGGCTTCTCCCTCCATGGGATTTTCCAGGCAAGAATACTGGGGTGGGTTACCATTTCCTTCTCCAGGAGATCTTCCCCACCCAGGGATTGAACCCGAGTCTCCTTCACTGCAGGCAGATGCTTTACCGTCTGAGCCACCAGGGAAGGAAGGTATAAATTATTCATCTAGAAGGATAAGAGAGAAAACAAACAGTAGAATTCAGTAAAAATCACTTATTTTAAGATCTCAATTGGGATTAACACTTAACAATGTAAAGGGAGACAGGGCAATATACCTGTGTGTTTTTCTTCAGACATATTGAGCTGCATGAATAGAAAGAAAAGACTTGGATTTAGGCAGGCTTATTTTAGTTCTGTTTTGGAAAAAAGGGGAGACGGTATCAGGAGTCAGCAAACATTTTCTGTAAAAGGAGATACAGGAAATGTTTTAAGTCTTGTGTGCCGCAGGGTCTCTGTAGGGACCACTGAACTCTGCCATAGCAGCATGAAAACAGCCACAGGTAATATGTAAACAGATGGCCTAGTTCTGTGTTTCCAATAAAACTTTATTTACAAAGCATATGACCCTGCCCCAGGTCTAAAGAGTTGGAGGTATCCAGAGGGAGTGATTATAATGTTGGTTCATGTAATCAGATTGGGAAAAGAGATAATGGAAGACATGAAGAATGAACACTCTCACACATGTCAATTGGTACAAGTATGTGTACGTGTGATGTGCATGTGTGCTAAAGTATTACTCGTCTGATCAACATTACTAGGTAATGGTAACTTGTTTTCCCTATTATCTACACCATTTTATCCTTCCAATAGCATATTAGGAAAACAAGGATGTTTCCCTACATCCTTGTCAATAATTATCATTTATAGATTCCTCTCTCTTTCCTCTATTTCCATTTTAGTACATCGTCTTGGCTCACCATGTTTTCTGGAATCCCAGAACTGCCATCCTACTCACTCTGCAGGATGAATGGATGTGCAGAGAAGCTCCACACACATGCCAGGCCACGGCTTACTGAGAGTCAGACCTCTGTAAGGGACAAACACATGGCACGATGCACATGTTCAGGTCTGTTCCAGGCCCCAGGCCAACCCTGATCAAGATGCAAAGTACTTTGTGACCTGAGGCCAATTATTTGATGGAATCTAGAAATAAGTCATTGAGCTCAATGCATTATTTACTGAGAGACTTCAACGGCATCTTAAGCATCACCATGCTTCTATTCATAGTTATGGAAAATGGTTCCTACTGGGATGCATATTTCTGAGTATTAATAAAAATATGAAGGCCCATAGTGACTTGGATCTTCCCTTTATAGCATCTATTTGCAGATGGGCTTAAGGAGAGGGTCTCAGTGCCAGCATGTCTCATCTATAGAAACCAATGAATATTTTATTTTGTCCCTCATGCAAACTTTATCTGGTGAGCACTTTTAACAGTTACAGTTGTACAAAAATAGCTGCTCATTCTCAAAAAATATAAAAGCAGAGAAAATGACAAAAAATAAAATCAATGCATTCAGAGCTCCACCACATAGCAATGTAAATGTTTGATTATCCTGTGCATGGGTGTTTCTGGCTCTCACACACACACACACACACACACACACACACACACCACTCTCAGGATAATTATACAAAACATATATGTTGTTGTACCTTATAAACAGTGACAATCTGCAATAGACAATTTTTAAACCACTTTTGTTAAAGGTCTTTTTTTTGATGAGAGCATTTTTAAAATCTTTATTGAATTTTTTACAATATTGTTCTATTTTATGCTTTGATCTTAGCTCCTAGACCAGGGATCAAACCTGCATTCTCTGCATTGGAAGGTGAAGTCTTAACCTCTGGTTAAGATTTTTGTTAACCAGGAAAATCTCTTAACCGCTTTCTTGTTATTTGTAAGCCTTGACTTGATGTTTGTTAGATAGTACCATCCTCTTCCCAAAGGTTGGAGTTTCATAGTACCTCGTGGGAAATGATGAAACATGCGTGGCTTCTAGGAAGACCCAAGAGGGATTTCTGCCCTTGTCATTTACCAGTTGTGTCATAGCAACAAGAAAGTCAGCAGTTAAGATGCACTGATGTCATGCTAATTGCTGGGAATTGTTCTCAGTACGTTTGCGGTATTGCCTGTAATTCTCACAGGGCAATGAAGTCATAATACTGTCTCCATTTTACATAGGAACATATTGAGGCATTGGGTAACACATCTTCTCTCAACACCATTACCTATAAAACAGGTCAAGGTTCTCCAGAGAAACAGAACCAATAGGATCTAGAGAGAGAGAGAGAGAGATAAGAGGAGATTGATTATGGGGACTGGCTCTCATAATTATACAGGCTAAGTCCCACAATCTGCCTCTGGTGAGCTGGAGACCCAGGAAACCAGTGATGTAATTCAGTCCAAGCTCAGGCAACTGAACCTCTGATGACTGATAACCGAGGACAGGAGAAAATGGGGGCCCCAGATCAAGAAGAGAGAAGACGACCTTGTGCTCCCTGTGTCTTTTTGTTCTGTTTGGGTCCTCAGAGGGTTAAATGATGCCCACCTACCCTGAGGAGGGTGATCTTTATTCAGTCTACCAGTTGACATTGAAATTCTAATCTCTTCTGTGGACACCATCACAGACACATCAAGAAATAATATCTTAACAGCTATTTGAGTATCCCTTAGCCTTGTCATCTGGTCCCATCACTTCATAGGAAATAGATGGGGAAACAGTGGAAACAGTGTAAGACTAATAGGAAAAGGAGTATGTCAAGGCTGTATATTGTCACCCTGCTTATTTAACTTATATGCAGAGTACATCATGAGAAACCCTGGACTGGAAGAAACACAAGCTGGAATCAAGATTGCCAGGAGAAATTTCAATAACCTCGGATATGCAGATGACACCACCCTTATGGCAGAAAGTGAAGAGGAGCTAAAGAGCCTCTTGATGAAGGTGAAAGAGGAGAGCGAAAAAGTTGGCTTAAAGCTCAACATTCAGAAAACGAAGATCATGACATCCGGTCCCATCACTTCATGGCAAATAGATGGGGAAACAGGGAAAACAGTGTCAGACTTTATTTTGGGGGGCTCCAAAATCACTGCAGATGCTGACTGCAGCCAAAAGACGCTTACTCCTTGGAAGGAAAGTTATGACCAACCTAGACAACATATTCAAAAGCAGAGACATTACTTTGCCAACTAAGGTCCGTCTAGTCAAAGCTATGGTTTTTCCAGTAGTCATGTATGGATGTGAGAGTTGGACTGTGAAGAAGGCTGAGCGCCGAAGAATTGATGCTTTTGAACTGTGGTGTTGGAGAAGACTCTTGAGAGTCCCTTGGACTGCAAGGAGATCCAACCAGTCCATTCTGAAGGAGATTAACCCTGGGATTTCTTTGGAAGGAATGATGCTAAAGCTGAAACTTCAGTACTTTGGCCACCTCATGTGAAGAGTTGACTCACTGGAAAAGACTCTGATGCTGGGAGGGATTGGGAGCAGAAGGAGAAGGGGCCGACCGAGGATATGAGATGGCTGGATGGCATCACTGACTTGATGAACGTGAATCTGAGTGAACTCCGGGAGTTGCTAATGAACAGGGAGGCCTGGCATGCTGTGATTCATGGGGTCGCAAAGAGTCGGTCGGACACGACTGAGTGACTGAACTGAACTGAAATGAAGAGCTCATCAGAATGCCTCTAATAGGCAGTTCATCTGAAAGCAGTTGGGATCTGTGGGAAATGGAAGGACAGGCTTGTTGTCACAATGCTCTGTCATCCTTCCTTTTATTGTTGCTGTACATTTAGCATTCCATTTAAGTGTTATACTAAGTTCCATAGAAGGAGACACCTACCTGTATTTTTGTTTATAGGTTCTGTTGCTTGCAAGATGCTGCCAGGGCAGATAATCAAACCCTGTGTTCATTGTTAATAGGGGAATTCCCTGGATCCAGCAGAAGAATAGCTCCAGCGGGAAGTCACAGTTCCCAGGAGCCACTAAATGCTTTCTTCCTCATCAAGAATGAGCCTCCAAAGAAACACAGGAAACTGAGTATGCAAATTCTTGAAAGTATACCCTTGTCTGGAGTGAATCACTACTTGCTTAATTCAGTTCTTAATTAAGAAAACAGCTGTATAAGGACTGGGGGAGAAGAGGGGCCGGGATGGTGGTGATGGACATGGTGCTGGAAAGAAGTGGGCAAGATAAATAACTGTCAAGTGAACTGTATTAATTCCATCTGTAGGTTGTGTTTTTTAAAAATTTTTGTTGTTTTGGATTTAAGGGAGTTTTTGGATTTTGGTTTCATTTTGGTTTGTTTTTTTTGGCAGTTCTTTCTCTTTGATTCTACAAGCTGAGATAGACCAGGTAGACTCTGATCTTAGTTAAAGTTTCCAAAGTTATTGTTACTCACTTGGTGGCTGATGAACTCAGAATATCCAGGAGAGTTGATCTTTCTAGGCAACAAGGCTTACCGTGAATGCTCCTCTGTCTTCAGCAGCCACGGGTCTGCTTGTTGCCTGGTGTGTGCATCCTCCCCTCGCTTTGGCTATCCTGTGTGGGCACGGAAGATTAATTAAACCCTGTGCAGTTCCTTCTCTCTGAAGAGTTCTAGGAGACTAATTGAGAGGATGTTCTGATGTTCAAGTGAGAAAATTTGCTAAAGTTCTAGTCATTCTGGAGCAGCACCCTGAGGCACCTTGCCACAAGTTAGAATCCTTGAATTACGGGAGGCAACAACTTAAATTCAAATCTTTTTCTTACATGTGTGATCTCTCAAGGAAAATGTTCCCAGTCCACCACTTTTAGGTAAAACTGACTATGTCATTACATCTGCGTGATTGATAAAAGATGCTTATCTGGGAATACACACGAAAATACTTCTGAGATAGGTAGAAATTGAGAACTTGTCTGTCAGCCTTCAGGAAAGCGCAAACCTCATTGCCTTTGTTCCAGATAAACTTTCTGTGGGATTTTGTGTGCTGGGGAAGGGTATGTGCTTCAAGGAAGACAAAGAGGGTGTGGATGAGACTGAGAATGATATTCCTGTCCCCTGTGTCATGTCTGTGTCACCCTCCACCTGCATCTTGCTTTTAAATTTTTGTTCTTTTGCAAGTAAGGTGATCCAAGCAGAGGCATAGTAGATCTCAGGAGAAAAGTTGCTATGAAGCTAGTAGTTGGAAAAAGGCAGTGTCTAAGATTTGTTGGATAATATTTCAAGACTAAAATGAAGCTATTACTCTGTTTCTTTATGTACCACCTGCAGAATTACTAGAAGTGATTTTTAAAAGGAAGATTTTTCTATACTCCACTCTAAAGTGACCATTAAGCCCTGAGAATGTTGCCTTAACAAGCACCCATGATTTTTCAAATGTTAACTGTAAATCTTAGAGCTCTGCAGAGTATTTGCTAGATTGAAAGGATAATCCATGTGCACATTTCTCTCTAAACAAATTGCTTCCACATTGAGAGTAATGGCCAGGCTGCAAAGAGACTCTCTGCCTGCTTCATTTATCCCTGGAAAGGACCCTGTGGCTTGACCATGGTTAATTAGATTTTAGTTAGACTTGGATACAAGGCTGTTGATCATTTTATATGATCATTTTATATGATCAACTTTCTTAAATTTTCAAGTTAAGAAACAAAGCAATTGTAGTTAGTCCATAATGGGTACTCATATACCAGGGGACTGAATATACCAATGGGCCTTGTATCAGGGACAGAGAGACTGCAAAGACAAGTTGAGCCTCTACCACTGGGCAGCTTTCCCCTGTCCAGCTACCTACAATTGGATAGGTTTTGGCAAAAGGTTTGTCCCAGTTTCTCTTGGTAAACCGGTTTGATTGTTATATTAGTCATACATTGCCATACCTAGTTACAAAATTTTTTTTTCTTGTGTTTAGGACATTAAACATGTACTCTTAGCAAATTTAAACATGCAATAGAATATTGTTAACTATAATCATTGTGCTGTATGTCACATCCCCATGACTTGTTTTGTAACTGGAAGTTGGTATCTTTGGACTCCCTTCACCTATTTCTCCCACTCCCCAACCCCTTTCCCCACTTCTGGCAATCATTCATCTGTTCTCCAAACCTATAAGCTTGGTTTTCCTTCCTGTTGTTAGTTTATTTAGGCCTTGCCGGGTTTGTTGTGGCCTTGGGATCTTTGATCTTCATTGGGGCATGTGGGATCTTTAGCTGCACCATTTGGGATCTTTTTTGTTGTTGTTTGTTTAAGTCATGTGAGATCTAGTTTCCTGACCAAGGATCGAACCTGGACACTTGCAGTGGAATCGTGGACTCAACCAGTGGACCACCAGGGAAATCCTTGTTGGTTCATAAAGTATTTGTCTTTCTCTGATTAGTTTCACTTAACATAATGCCCTCAGTTCAGTTCAGTTCAGTTGCTCAGTTGTGTCTGACTCTTTGTGACTCCATGAATCGCAGCACACCAGGCCTCCCTGTCCATCACCAACTCCCAGAGTTTCCCAAATTCATGTCTGTTGAGTCAGTGATGCAATCCAACCATCTCATCCTCTATAGTCCCCTTCTGCTGCCCCCAATGCCTCCCAGCAACAGGGTCTTTGCCAGCGAGTCAACTCTTCATATCATGTGGCCAAAGTATTGGAATTTCAGCTTCAACATTAGTCCTTCCAATGAATACCCAGGATTGATCTCCTTTAGGATGAACTGGTTAGATCGCCTTGCAGTCCAAGGGACTCTCAAGAGTCTTCTCCAACACCACAGTTCAAAAGAATCAATTCTTTGGCACTCAGCTTTCTTTATAGTCCAACTCTCACATTCATACATGACCACTGGAAAAACCATAGCCTTGACTAGACGGACCTTAGTTGGCAAAGTAATGTCTCTGCTTTTGAATATGTTGTCTAGGTTGGTCATAACTTTCCTTCCAAGAAGTAAGCGTCTTTTAATTTCATGGCTGCAATCACCATCGCAGTGATTTTGGAGCCCAGAGAAAGAAAGTCAGCCACTGTTTTCACTGTTTCTCCATCTATTTGCCATGAAGTGATGGGACCGGATGCCATGATCTGAGTTTTCTGAATGTTGAGCTTTAAGCTAACTTTTTCACTCTCCTCTTTCACTTTCATCAAGAGGCTCTTTAGTTTTTCTTCACTTTCTACCAGATGGGTAGTGTCATCTGCATATCTGAGGTTATTAATATTTCTCCCAGGAATCTTAATTCCAGCTTGTGCTTCCTCCAGCCCAGCATTTCCCATGATGTACTCTGCATATAAGTTAAATAAGCAGAGTGACAATATACAGCCTTGACATACTCCTTTTCCTATTTGGAACCAGTCTGTTGTTCCATGTCCAGTTCTAACTGTTGCTTCCTGACCTGCATCCAGATTTCTCAAGAGGCAGGTCAGGTGGTCTGGTATCCCCATCTCTTTCAGAATTTTCCACAGTTTATTGTGATCTACACAGTCAAATGCTTTGGCATAGTCAATAAAGCAGAAATAGATGTTTTTCTGGAACTCTCTTGCTTTTTCCATGATCCAGTGGGTGCTGGCAATTTGATCTCTAGTTCCTCTGCCTTTTCTCAAACCACCTTGAACATCTGGAAGTTCATGGTTCACATATTGGTGAGGCCTGGCTTGGAGAGTTTTGAGCCTTACTTTCTTAGCGTGTGAGAAGACAGTAATTGTGCGGTAGTTTGAGCATTCTTCGGCATTGCTTTTCTTTGGGATTGGAATAAAAACTGACTTTTTCCAGTCCTGTGGCCACTGCTGTGTTTTCCAAATTAGCTGGCATATTTAGTGTAGCACTTTCACAGCATCATCTTTCAGGATTTGAAGTAGCTCAACTGGAATTCCATCACCTCCATTAGCGTTGTTCGTAGTGATGCTTCCTAAGGCCCACTTGACTTCACATTCCAGGATGTCTGGCTCTAGGTGAGTGATCACACCACTGTGATTATCTGGGTCATAAAGATCTTTTTTGTACAGTTCTGTGTATTCTTGCCACCTCTTCTTAATATCGTCTGCTTCTGTTAGGTCCCTATCATTTCTGTCCTTTATTGAGCCCACTTTTGCATAAAATATTCCCCTGGTATCTCTAATTTTCTTGAAGAGATCTGTAGTCTTTCCCATTGTATTGTTTTCCTCTATTTCTTTGCATTGATCACTGAGGAAGGCTTTCTTATCTCTCCTTGCTATTCTTTGGAACTCTGCATTTAAATGGGTATATCTTTCCTTTTCTCCTTTGCTTTTTGCTTTCCTTTTTTTCACAGCTATTTATTTGTAAGGCCTCCTCAGACAGCCATTTATATTTTTTTGCATTTCTTTTTCTTGGGGATGGTCTTGATTCCTGTCTCCTGTACAGTGTCATGAATCTCTGTCCATGGTACATCTTATCTTTCCATTCATCCATTGATTGATAGATACATAGGTTGTTTCCACACCTTGGCTATTATAAATAATGTTGCAATGAAAATGGGATTTCAAATTAGCATTTTTTTTCAGATAAATATCCAGCAGTAGGATTGCTCAATCATATGGTAGTTGTATCTTAAATTTTTTGAGGAACTCTATACTGTTTCCAATAGTGACTATCCTAATTTACATTCCCACCAACAGTGCACAAGTGTTTCCTTTTCTTCATATTCTGGTCTCTCTCTTTCTCTCTCTTTTTTTTTCTCCTGCCACAATGTACAGCTTGCAGGATCTTAGTTCCTCAACTTTGAATTGAATATGGGCCATGACTGTAAATGCATCAAGGTTAAACTGGCAAGAGTTGTCATCTTTGTCTTGTTCCTCATCTTAGGTGGAAAGCTTTCAGTGTTTCATCATTTAAGAGGATGGTGGCTGTGGAATTGTCATCTATGACTTTTTATGTTGAGGTACACTGTTTCCTCTATACCCAGAATGGAAATTTTTATCATAAAGGATGTTTAATTTTATTTATCAAATTCTTCTTCTGCATCAATTGAAATGATCATGTTTTTTACCCTTCATTTTGTTAATGTGGTATATCACTATTGATTTTTTATATATTGAACCATTCTTACATCCTTATACTAAGGATCATGGATTATGTACCTTTTAATGTGTTGCTGAATTCAGTTTGCTAATATTTTGTTGAGGATTTTTGCTCTGTATTTATCAGGGATTTTGGCCTGTAATTTCCTTTCCTTGTGGTGTACTTGTTTGGTTTTGATATGAGGGTAACGCTGGCCACATAAAATGAATTTGGAAGTGTTTCTTCCTCTTCTGCATTTGGAAGAGTTTGAGAAAGACTGGTATTAGTTCCACTTTGAATGCATGGTAGAATTCACCAGTGAGGCTTCCTGGTCCTGGCTTTTGTTCATTGGAAAGCTTTTTGATTACATTCAATCTCCTTACTTCCCAGGTAGCGCTAATGGTTAAGAACCCACTTGTCAATGTAGAAGACTTAAGGGATGTAGGTTCAATCCCTGGGTTGGAAAGATCCCCTAGAGGAGGGCATAGCAACACACTCCAGCATTCTTTTTTAAAAAATATAAATTTATTTATTTTAATTGGAGGCCAATCATCTTACAATATTATATTGGTTTTGCCATACATTGACATGAATCCACCACAGGTGTACATGTGTTCCCCATTGGGAACCCCCGTCCCACCTTCCTCCTATCTCATCCCTCTAGTGTGTGAACCAGCTGCGAGCATCCTGTATCATGCATTGAATTTGGAGTGGCAATTAGTTTCACGTATGATAATATACATGTTTCAAGGCCATTCTCCCAAATCATCTCACCCTCGCCCTCTCCCACAGAGTCCAAAAGACTGTTCTATACATTGGTGCCTCTTTTGCTGTCTCGCATACAGGGTTATTGTTACCATCTTTCTAAATTCCTTATATTTGCCTTAGTATACTGTATTGGTGTTTTTCTTTCTGGCTTACTTCACTCTGTATAATAAGCTCCAGTATCATCCATCTCATTAAAACTGATTCAAATGTATTCTTTTTAATGGATGAGTAATACTCCATTGTGTATATGTACCACTGCTTTCTTATCCATTCGTTTGCTGGTGGATATCTAGGTTGCTTCCATGTCCTGGCTATTATAAACAGCACTGCGATGAACATTGGGGTACACGCGTCTCTTTTAATTCTGGTTTCCAAGGCGTGTATGCCCAGCAGTGGGATTGCTGGGTCGTATGGTAATTCTATTTGCAGTTTTTTAAGGAATCTCCACACTGTTCTCCATAGTGGCTGTACTAGTTTGCATTCCCACCAACAGTATAAGAGGGTTTCCTTTTCTCCACACCCTCTCCAGCATTTACTGCTTGTAGACTTTTGCATAGCAGCCATTCTAACTGGCGTGAAATGGTACCTTGTTGTGGTTTTAATTTGCATTTCTCTGATAGTGAGTGATGTTGAGCATCTTTTCACGTGTTCGTTAGCCATCTGTATGTCTTCTTTGGAGAAATGTCTGTTTAGCTCTTTGGCCCACTTTTTGTTTGGGTCGTTTATTTTTCTACAGGAGTTGATTAATTCTTTGTCCATTCCTTCATTTGCAATTATTTTCTCCCATTCTGAAGGCTGTCTTTTCACCTTGCTTCTAGTTTCTTTTGTTGTGCAGAAGCTTTTAATTTTAATTAGGTCCCATTTGTTTATTTTTGCTTGTATTTCCAATATTTTGGGAGGTGGGTCATAGAGGATCCTGCTGTGATTTATGTCGGAGAGTGTTTTACCTACCCCTAGGAGTTTTATAGTTTCTGGTCTTCCATTTATATCTTTAATCCATTTTGAGTTTATTTTTGTCTATGGTGTTGGAAAGTGTTCTAGTTTTATTCTTTTACAAGTGGTTGACCAGTTTTCCCAGCACCACTTGGTAAAGAGATTGTCTTTTTTCCACTGTATATTCTTGCCCCCTTTGTGAAAGATAAGGTGTCCATAGGTGTGTGGATTTATCTCTGGGCTTTCTATTTTGTTCCATTGATCTGTATTTCTGTCTTTGTGCCAGTACCATACTGTCTTGATGACTGTGGCTTTGTAGTAGAACCTGAAGTCAGGCAAGTTGATTCCTCCAGTTCCATTTTTCTTTCTCAAGATTGCTTTGGCTATTCTCACACAATAATAGTGGGAGACTTTAATATCCCACTCACACCTATGGATAGATCAACTAAACAGAAAATTAACAAAGAAACACAAACTTTAAATGATACAATAGACCAGTTAGATCTCATTGATATCTGTAGGACATTTCACCCCAAAACAATGAATTTCACCTTTTTCTTAAATGCACACGGAACCTTCTCCAGGATAGATCACATCTTGGGCCATAAGTCTAGCCTTGGTAAATTCAAAAAAACTGAAATCATTCCAAGCATTTTTTCCGACCACAATGCATTAAGATTAGCTCTCAATTACAGGAGAAAAGCTATTAAAAATTCCAACATGTAGAGGCTGAAAAACACACAGCTAAATAACCAAAACATCACAGAAGAAATCAAAAAAGAAATCAAAATATGCATAAAAATGAATGAAAATGAAAATGCAACAACCCAAACCCTGTGGGACACTGTAAGAGCAGTGCTAAGGGGAAGGTTCATAGTAATACAGGCATACCTCAAGAAATAAGAAAAAAGTTAAATAAGTAACCTAAAGTCTACACCTAAAGCAACTAGAATAAGAATAAATAAAGAACGCCAGGATAGTAGAAGGAAAGAAATCTGAAAAATTAGGGCAGAAATAAATGCAAAACAAACAAACAAAAGATATTGAAATCATTCCAAGCATCTTTTCTGACCATAACGCATTAAGATTAGATCTCAATTATAGGAGAAAAACTATTAAAAATTCCAACATGTAGAGGCTGAACAACAGGCTTCTGAATAACCAACAAGTCACAGAAGAAGTCAAAAAAGAAATCAAAATAGGCATAGAAACGAATGAAAATGAAAACAAGACAACCCAAAACCTATGGGACACTGTAAAAGCAGTGCTAAGAGGGAAGTTCATAGCAATACAGGCGTACCTCAGAAACAAGAAAAAAGTCAAATAAGTATCCTATCTCTACACCTAAAGCAACTAGAAAAGGAAGAAATGGAGAACCCCAGAGATAGTAGATGGAAAGAAATCTTAAAAATCAGGGCATAAATATATGCCAACAAACAGACAAACAAACAAACCCCACAAAAGACACCATAGCAAAAAACAACAAAACCAAAAGCTGGTTATTTGAAAGGATAAATAAAATTGACAAACCATCAGCTAGACTCATCAAGAAACAAAAGGAGAAAAATCGAATCAATAAAATTAGAAATGGAAATGGAGAGATCACAACAGACAACACAGAAATACAAAGGATCATAAGAGACTACTATCAGCAATTATATGCCAATAAAGTGGACAACGTGGAAGAAATGGACAAATTCTTGGAAGAGTACAACTTTCCAAAACTCAACCAGGAAGAAATAGAAAATATTAACAGACCCATCACAAGCACAGAAATTGAAACTGTAATCAGAAATCTTCCAGCAAACAAAAGCCCAGGTCCAGACGGCTTCACAGCTGAATTCTACCAAAAATGTAGAGAAGAGCTAACACCTATCCTACTCAAACTCTTCCAGAAAATTGCAGAGGAATTTCCAGAAAATTACACACACACACACAAAAACTACAGGCCGATATCACTGATGAACATAGATGCAAAAATCTTTAACAAAATTCTAGCAATCAGAATCCAACAACATATTAAAAAGATCATGCATCATGACCAAGTGGGCTTTATCCCAGGGATGCAAGGATTCAATATCTGCAAATGAATCAATATAATTCACCACATTAACAAATTGAAAAATAAAAGCCATGTGATTATCTCAATAGATGCAGAGAAGGCCCTTGACAAAATTCAACATTCATTTATGATAAAAACTCTCCAGAAATCAGGACTAGAAAGAACGTACCTCAACATAATCAATGAGAAACCCACAGCAAACATTATCCTCAATGGTGAATAATTGAAAGAATTTCCCTTAAAGTCAGGAACAAGACAAGGGTGTCCACGCTCACCACCACATTCAACATAGTTCTGGAAGTTTTGGCCACAGCAATCAGAGAAGAAGAAATAAAAGGAATCCAAATTGGATAAGAAGACGTAAAACTCTCACTGTTTGCAAATGACATGGTCCTCTACATAGAAAACCCTAAAGACTCCACCAGAAAATTACTGGAGCTAATCAATGAATATAGTAAAGTTTCAGGATATAAAATCAACACACAGAAATCTCTTCCATCCCTATACACTACTAATGAGAAAATAGAAAGAGAAATTAAGGAAACAATTCCATTCACCATCGCAATGAAAAGAATAAAATACCTAAAGAAAAAGAAGACCTGTATATAGAAAACTATAAAACACTGGTGAAAGAAATCAAAGAAAACTCTAATAGATGGATAAATATACCCTGTTCGTGGATTGGGAGAATCAATATAGTGAAAATGAGTACACTACCCAAAACAATCTACAGATTCAATGCAATCCCTATCAAGCTACCAGTGATATTTTTTCACAGAGCTAAAACAAATAATTTCACAATTTGTGTGGAAATACAAAAAAGCTCGAATAGCCAAAGCAATCTTGAGAAAGAAGAATGGAACTGGAGGAACCAACTTGCCTGACTTCAGACTCTACTACAAAGCCACAGTCATCAAGACAGTATGGTACTGGCACAAAGACAGAAATATAGATCAATGGAACAAAATAGAAAGCCCAGAGATAAATCCACATACCTATGGACATCTTATCTTTCACAAAGGAGGCAAGAATATACAATGGAGTAAAGACAATCTCTTTACCAAGTGGTGCTGGGAAAACTGGTCAACCACTTGTAGAAGAATGAAACTAGATCACTGTCTAACACCACACACAAAAATAAACTCAAAATGGATTAAAGAGCTAAACATAAGACCAGAAACTATAAAACTCCTCGAGGAGAACATAGGCAAAACATTCTCCGACATAACTCACAGCAGGATCCTCTATGACTCACCTCCCAGAATACTGGAAAATAAAAGCAAAATAAACAAATGGTATCTAATTAAAATTAAAAGCTTCTGCACAACAAAGGAAACTAGAAGTAAGGTGAAAAGACAGCCTTCAGAATGGGAGAAAACAATAGCAAATGAAGCAACTGACAAACAACTAATCTCAAAGATATACAAGCAACTTATATGGCTCAACTCCAGAAAAATAAACAGTCCAATCAAAAAATGGGCCAAAGAACTAAACAGACATTTCCTCAAAGAAGACATACGGATGGCTAACAAACACATGAAAAGATGCTCAACATCACTCATTATCAGAGAAATGCAAATCACGACCACAATGCGGTACCATTTCACACCAGTTAGAATGGCTGCGATCCAAAAATCTACAAGCAATAAATGCTGGAGAGGGTGTGGAGAAAAGGGAACTCTCTTACACGGTTGGTGCGAATGCAAACTAATACAGCTACTATGAAGAGCAGTGTGGAGCTTCCTTCAAAAACTGCAAATAGAACTGCCTTATGACCCAGCAATCCCACTACTGGGCATACACACTGAGGAAACCAGAATTGAAAGAGACACGTGTACCCCAATGTTCATTGCAGCACTGTTTATAATAGCCAGGACATGGAAACAGCCTAGATGTCCATCAGCAGATGAATGGATAAGAAAGCTGTGGTAATATACACAATGGAGTAGTACTCAGCCATTAAAAATAATACATTTGAATCAGTTCTAATAAGGTGGATGAAACTGGAGCTGATTATACAGAATGAAGTAAGCCAGAAAGAAAAACGCCAACACAGTGTACTAACGCATATACATGGAATTTAGAAAGATGGTAATGATAACCGTGTATGCGAGACAGCAAAAGAGACACAGATGTATAGAACGGACTTTTGGACTCTGTGGGAGAGGGAGAAGGTGGGATGACTTGGGAGAATGGCATTGAAACATGTATACTATCATGTAAGAAATGAATCGCCAGTCTAGGTTCGATACAGGATACAGGATTCTTCAGGCTGGTGCACGGGGACGATCCAGAGAGATGATATGGAGTGGGAGGTGGCAAGGGTGTTCAGGATTGGGAACTCTTGTACACCTGTGGCGGATTCATGTCAATGTATGGCAAAACCAATATGGTATTGTAAAGCAAAATAAAATAAAAATAAAATTTAAAAAAAGTGAAAATAAAAAATTTAAAAATAGAGTATTCTGTTTGCAAAATAATAGTAGGTTATAAAAATGAAAGTTAAAGGAGTAATCAGTTCAGTTCAGTCACTCAGTCATGTCCGACTCTGCGACCCCATGAATCGTAGCATGCCAGGCCTCCCTTTCCATCACCAACTCCCGAGTTTTCACTCAAACTCACATTCATCGAGTCAGTGATGCCATCCCGCCATCTCATCCTGTGTCGTCCCCTTCTCCTACTGACCCCAATCCCTCCCAGCATCAGAGTCTTTTCCAAAGAAGTAATAGAGGACTTAAAAAAAAGTTTTTTTTAATTTAAAGAATGATAATAGTACAAATATATCTAGGGCTTTCTCTGGTGTTGTTGTGGACAGTGTGGGATCAGTTCATTTTCAGATAGTTCCTTGATTCGTGTTATATTTCTCAAGATCTATAGGCCCCTTCCTATGTAGTCAGTGCTGACTACAGGGATTTATTCTATTGCACCTGTCACTTCCAAGGCGGTTCCCTCTGTTTCTTTTAGCTTCTTCTGTTTGCCGGTCTCTTAAGTGTCTAATTTCCACACTCTTTGCTGTTGGGAGGGAGGAACACTACAAACAAATAACACTGATGTGTGCTCGCAGTGTCTCGGCCACACTGGGTTTGTCTCAGCTCATGGTGTGTGTGCTTCCCCAGTCTACACTGCTCAGGCTCTAGGTTGCTATGCTAGGACCTATCTGAGGCGGGCCTGGGGTGGGGTGCACTTCGCATATCTAAGCCAGTCAGGTTCAGGTTCTCGGGTGCTCCACAAAGGCGCAGACTCGGTTGGGCCTGCGTTTTGTGCCCTTCCCCTGTCCGAGCAGCTCAGGCGACCAGGTGCTTGGCAACCACGGTCGCTGTGACTTATCACCTCCCCTGTCCCTGCCGCTCGGTTTTCTGGGTGTACAACCGGTGCACCTTCTCAGGTGTGCCGTGTGTCTCTTCTGCGGAGCTGATCTCTGGCTGTGACCCTCCTAGCAGGTGTCGACCGTCCAGAATCCCAGGGAGTCTTGGTTAGCAACGAAGCCTGCTTGTAGTCTGGTAGACGATGCCGCTCTGGGGCCGCGATTGCCCCTTCCGGCTCTGGCTGCCCTTGCCTGCCTGTCTCCGGTAGGGGATGGGCCAGTCCGTAGCCAGCTAGCTCTACTCGGGCCTTTGTTCTGTGAGCAGGCCTAGCAGTGTCTTAGGTTAGGGCTTTTCACTATCCCACATCCTGGTTTGCTATCTCAAGTTAGTTCCCTCCAATTGCCCTCCAGTCATTCAGGCCCGGTCCTTACTCTAAGCAAAGCAGGCTGCTCCTCCTTCCCCAGCCCCTGCTTGCTAGTGGCGGATTCAGACGTCTGCGCTGCTTCTCTGCTTGGAGTTACCTTTGGACACGAAATCTGTGGGTTTTCATTACTTATTTATTTTTTCTCCTGGTTATGTTGCCCTCTGAGGTTCCAAGGCTCGCCACAGACTCGCCAGTGAGAGTGTTTCCTGGTATTTGGAAACTTTTTTTTTAAGATTCCCTTCTCAGGATGGATCTCCATCCCTACCTCTTTTGTCTCTCTTTATATCTTTTATATTTTTTCCTACCTCCTTTTGAAGACAATGGGCTGCTTTTCTGGGTGCCCGATGTCCTTTGCATTCAGAAGTTGTTTTGTGGAATTTGCTCAGTGTTCAAATGTTCTTTTGATGAATTTGTGGGGGAGAAAGTGGTCTCCCCATCCTATTTCTCTGCCATCTTAGGACCGCCTCCCCACTCTAGTATTCTTATCTGGAGAATCCCATGGACAGAGGAGCCTGGTAGGCTATGCTCCATAGGGTTGCAAAGAATTGGACACGACTGAAGCAACTTAGCATGCATGCAATTTCCTTATTAGTGATCAGACTGTTTATATTTTCTATTTATTCATGATTCAGTCCTGGAAAGTTGTATGTTTCTAAGAATTTATCTGTTTCTTCTGAGTTATCCAATTTGTTGACATCTAGTTGTTTGTGCTACTCTCTTATGATCCATTACATATCTGTGGTATTAGTTGTAATGTCACTCCATTCATCTCTGATTTTATTTGAGCCCCTTTTATTCTTGGTGAGACTAGCTAAAAGGTTTGTCAGAGGAGATCTTTTTCACTTTGTTTACAAAAGTCAGGCTGTGGAGCAGGACAAGAAACCATTTGAATGGTAGTGTCAATTCCCTTCTTAGTGTGAAACTGTGTTTTCCCTGTAAATATAGATATCAGGGACAAGTTTTCTTTTCAGTGTACACGATAATGTCCTGGAGGTCAGAAAGAAAATAATTGCTTCATAACCCAGCTCACTTCCAGGCAGAGTAGGCACTCAGATATATGAGGGAGGGTAAAGTCCTTAGATCACAAAGACAGCAGTTTAGTAGAAAGATGTCTTCAAAACCAGATCTTTGAAATCTTGACTTTTTGACTAATTAGCTTTGTGATCTTGAATAAAGGAAGCTGAGGAAAAAACCTGGTCTACAGGGCCCTTTTTTATCACAATAAATGCTAATCACAACCATTCTTTGTATTTCACTGCCCTTTGAAGATCTATAATCATGTCACAGCATGTCACGAAGGTCTAGATCTCAGGTCTCACCAGCTGAAGATGTCATGAAAACTTCCTCTCCGAGACTGAGATTTAGAACTGTTATCTGCTCTGTGGTCCTCCTGAAGCCAGCTCCCATGTCCCATATGTAAATCTTGTCTTTGTAGGAATCCCTAGGTCATCAGTAAAGCTCTCTGCATCAAGCTTTCAGCTTGGGGCCTTAGGCTGCTCTTGCCACAGCAGATTTCAAGGTATACATATGACTATCCCATTAAACCCACGGTGGGTAGAGAAAGATGAAACAGATACTAAATCTCTATGGTGTTTGTTTCCACAGGACAGGGTACAGTCTCAGTGGGAACAGAGAGGGTGAAAATTAGAAAAAATGGATGAAGTAGTCTGTACTTAACCTCACTTTGAGTCTATGCAAATAAACATTCTCCTTTCCTTTGGTGACTTGATATTGTGATAAACCCAAGTACTTGTTTTTCTGATGGCAGTCTGGAAACTTAATGGGTGTCTTTTCACCTCCTGTTTTTCTACTTGGTGTTCAGAACTTCTAAGAGGCAACCGGCTAGGTCTGGGATTGGCAAATTATGGCTTTTTTCTTTTTTTAGGTAACGTTTGTTGAAACATAGTCATGCATATTCATTTGTGTGTTATCTGTGGCTACTTTTGTACTGAAACAGCCAAATTAAGTATCTGCAATAGAGACATGGCCTGCAAATGTAAAATACTAACTGTTCCTTTAAGAAAAAGTGTGTCAACCCCAGTAGGACTTCACTTCTCATTTAGAGCAATGGATTATGTGATGGACATCAAGGCAAGGGACCTCTGAAGGTGAGCTTCAGTTCAGTTCAGTTCAGTTGCTCAGTTGTGTCTGACTCTTTGTGACCCCATGGACTGCAGTATGCCAGGCTTCCCTGTCCATCACCAACTCCCAGAGCTTACTCAAACTCATGTCCACTGAGTCAGTGATGCCATCCAACCATCTCATCCTCTGTTGTCCCCTTCTCCTCCTGTCTTCAATTTTTCCCAGCATCAGGGTCTTTTCCAAGAAGTCAGTTCTTCACGTTAGGTGGCCAAAGTATTGGAGTTTCAACTTCAGCATTATTCTTCCAATGAATATTCAGGACTCATTTCCTTTAGGACTGACTGGTTGGATCCCCTTGCAGTCCAAGGGACTCTCAAGTGTTCTCCAAAACCACAGTTCAAAAGCATCAGTTCTTCAGCATTCAGCTTTCTTTATAGTCCAGCTCTCATATCCATACATGACTACTGGAAAAACCATAGCCTTGACTAGATGAACCTTTGTTGGCAATGTAACATCTCTGCTTTTGAATATGCTGTCTAGATTGGTCATAGTTTTTCTTCCAAGGAGCAAGCACCTTTTAATTTCATGGCTGCAATCACCATCTGCAGTGATTTTGGAGCCCCCCCAAAATAGTCTGTCACTGTTTCCATTTGTTTGCCATTTATTTGCCATGAAGTGATGGGACTTGGATGCCATGATCTTAGTTTTCTGAATGTTGAGATTTAAGCCAACTCTCCTCTTTCGCTTTCATCAAGAAGCTCTTTAGTTCTTCACTTTCTGCCATAAGGGTGGTGTCATCTGCATATCTGAGGTTATTGATATTTCTCCCGACAATCTTGATTGCAGCTTTTGCTTCTTCCAGCCCAGTGTTTCTCATGATGTACTCTCCATGTAAGTTAAATAAGCAGGGTGACAATATACAACCTTAACGTACTCCTTTTTCTATTTGGAACCAGTCTATTGTTCCATGTCCAGTTCTAACTGTTGCTTTTTGACATGCATGCAGATTTCTCAGGAGGCAGGTCAGGTTGTCTGGTATTCCCATTGTTTAAGAATTTTCCACAGTTTGTTGTGATCCACACAAAGGCTTTGGTGTAATCAATAAAGCAGAGGTAGATGTTTTTCTGGAAGTCTCAATGATCCAATGGATGTTGGCAATTTGATCTCTGGTTCTTCTCCCTTTACTAAAACCAACACGAACATCTGGAAGTTCATGGTTTACATACTGTGAATGCCTGGCTTAGAGAATTTTGAGCATTACTTTGCTAGTGTGTGAAATGAGTGCAATTGTGCGGTAGTTTGAGCATTCTTTGGCATTGCCTTCCTTTGGGATTGGAATGAAAACTGACCTTTTCTAGTCCTGTGGCCACTGCTATTTCCAAATTTGCTGGCATACTGAGTGCAGCACTTTCACAGCATCACCTTTTAGGATGTGAAATATCTCAACTGGAATTCCATCGCCTCCACTGGCATTGTTTGTAGTGATGCTTCCTAGGGCCCACTTGACTTCACATTCCAGGATGTCTGGCTCTATGTGGTTAATCACACCATTGTGGTTATCTGGCTCATGAAGATCTTTTTGTATAGTTCTTCTGTATATTGTTACCATCTCTTCTTAATGTCTTCTGCTTCTGCTAGGCCCATACCATTTGTGTCCTTTATTGTGCCCATCTTTGCATGAAATGTTCCCTTGGTATCTTTAATTTTCTTAAAAAGATCTCTAGTCTTCCCCATTCTATTGCTTTCCTGTATTTCTTTGTATTGACCCCTGAGGAAGGCTTTTTATTTCTCCTCGCTATTCTTTGTAAGTCTGCATTCAAATGGGTATATTTTTCCTTTTCTCCTTTGCTTTTCACTTTCCTTATTTTTGCAGCTATTTGTAAGGCCTCCTCAGACAACTATTTTGCCTTTTTTTATTTCTTTTCTTCGGGATGGTCACTGCCTCCTGTATAATGTCAGGAACCTGTGTCTATAGTTCTTCAGGCACTCTATCAGATCTGATCTAAACAAGGCTGTGGTCCATGTGATCAGTTTTATTCATTTTCTGTGATTGTGGTTTTCATTCTGTCTGCCCTCTGATGGATAAGGATAAGAGGTATATGGAAACTTTCTGATGGGAGAGACTGACTGGGGGAAAACTGGGTCTTATTCTCATAGGCAGGGCCATGCTCAGTAAATCTGTAATCCAATTTTCTGTTGATGGGCCGGACTGTATTCCCTCGCTGTTGTCTGACCTGAGGTTAAACTCTGGTGGAGGTAGTGAAGATAGTGACAACCTCCTTCAAGAGGTCCCATGCACACGCTGCCACACTCAGTGCCCCCGACCTGCCCAGGCCACCACTGACACATGCCTCTGCCAGAGACTCCTGGAAATTCTCAGTCTCTTGTGGGGTCACTGCTCCTTTCTCCTGGGTCCCGGTGCACACAAGATTTTGTTTGTGCCCTCCCAGAGTCTGTTTCCCTAGTCCTGTGTAAGCTCTGGCAGCGCTATGGTGGGGTTAATGGTGACCTCCTCCAAGAGGGCTTATGGCATACCCAGGTCTGCTGCACCCAGAGTTCCTGCCAATATAAGGCCACTGATGACCCATACCTCCACAGGAGACACTCAAACACTCAAAGGCAGGTCTGGCTCAGTCTTTATGGTTTCCTGGTGTGCACAAGGTTTTGTCTGAGCCCGCTGAGCATCTCTGGCAGTATGGGGTTTGATTCTAAATGCGATTTTGCCCCTTCTGCCGTCTTGTTGGAACTTCTCCTTTGCCTTTGCATGTGGGGTATCTTTTTTTTGGTGGAATCCAACATTTTCCTGTCGATGGCTGTTCAGCAGCAAGTTGTAATTCTGGAGTTCTCGCAGAAGATGAGTGCAAGTCCTTCTACTCCACTATCTTGGATATTATATGAAGGTGAGCTTAGTTTATGTAAGTAAAGCTGGTCAAGGTAAGTTTTTCTTTTTTTCCTCCAAACTGTAAATGCATAAAGATTTATCAGGAAGGATTTTATGCATGGTGCTTATCAAAGAGACTGGTCAGCTGGGACACGTACATGAGCTTTCCAGGGAGGGACTATAGTACCCCACAGAAATAGCCTGTCTCCCGTACTAGGTGAACAATTTAAGCATTAAACAATTTACAGCAGAAAATAACAACAACAACAACCACATCTTGTCAAAGTTACTACTTGTGGACTAAAACAAAGGAGATATTACCACTAGAACAGAAATACACTTTAATTCATTGAAAAGTGCAGCAGTGAACAGGGTCCTATGAAGAGCACTTTTTAAGTCAAATGACTCAGATAACACAGAGCCAGGGCAAAAGAACCTCCAGGAACAGATGGTGCAAACACAGGAATTCCACAAAGTCAATGGGACTTCAGTGGGGGTGAAACGAAAGAGCCAAATGTTCCTACCAAGTTCCACTGGTGCATCAGTTTAAATACTCTTTGCTTTCTCTTAATAGGATCCTGGACAATTTATCTTCTTATGTTAACAACACTAGTACTTAGACACTTCAAAATAAATTTAAGAACATTTCTCACAGATTAAGGAATAACTTTCTGTGAATACCATTACTACTTTGTACAAAAACGCTAATGCTGTCAATTAAAATATATTTTGCAACAGCACTGTTGGTCAAATTCAAAGATTTTGAATGCCTCAAAAGACATTCTCTACTTTTCAGTTGTAGGGAATGTTATTGTATCTGAGGGAGGAAGAGCTTTGTAATAAGAAATCTTATAAGGCAAAATCTCTATTCATTCCCAGGACTTCTGTTTATTCCGAATGGTCACAGTTTCCTATCACCATACATGTGGACCTGATCTTCCTAAAAGAAAAAATAACCAAAATTCAAATCAGTATAATTAAGAGAGAAATAAAGTAAGCCTCTTGCAGTGGGGCCCTTGAACATACCATTCAAAAAATTTCGGTGCATTGTGTGGTCTGCTAGACATTTGAAAATAAATTTTTAACTATAAGCTGAGGCTTCTTTATGAAAGATGATTTTAGCACAGATCTAGAATGAAACCAGTCCAAAAGAAAGTCCCATCAGAGGCCATTCAAAAATGAGAGGTGCAGTACTTGCTTTAGCAGCACGTATACTAAAATTGGAATGATATAGACATTAGCATGGCCCCTGCACAAGGATAACATACAGATTAGTGAAATGCTCCTACTTTTAAAAAATTAGAGATAGAAAAAAGGGGCTTCAGTGCATCCCCCACCACCTCAACAAAAACAGAAGTCTGCTAAATGTAAGAGCAGCCCGCGATCTGTGTCACTCTTATCTGCTTTCAAGAACCAGCATCATAAAATTGAATAATATGACATCACGGTACGAGACCTGGTAAAAGTTGGTTTCTTTTTATTCTGGAATAACTAGGCCAACTTTCATTAAAGTGAGAGCTGACTGATTAATGTTAAGAATCAAAAGATAGAATAAAGCCAATAACCACACTCAACACTGTAGTTTGCTTTTAGTTCAAAACTGTTAGAATTTATTTTCCTAAAATGTTCATGGCAGAAGAATTCATTTCACTTCTACTTACTACCAGTGTTACTGGGATTGTGTGAGGTAAAGGAATAAACCCAATGAGTATTAACGCAACATGGAGATCTGAAATTGTGATAGAAAGTTACTTATGGCCATGTCTTCAGTTCAGTTCTGTTCTTACAAAGTGCTAAATGCTCAACCTAGGACCTTACATAAAGCTAAAATCAATGACCGCCTGTGTCGGTCAGGTTATGAACCACAGTTCGTCCTCCCCTGCTGCCCCACCACCAATTAGCCTTCATATGAAGACAATATAAGAAATGGTCTTCTAGCCAAGAGACAGAAAGGTAGGCGTTCTAAACAGTGAGAAAACGTCAAGATCTAGTTTTGACAGAGGAATAGTGAATGAAGCCCAAATTACACAAGATTCCAAAAACTCAGGAAGAAATTATCTGAAAGGGAAGAAGCTACATAGCTGGGTTTTGTTGTTGTTTAGTGGCTAAGTTGTGTCCAACTCTTTGTGACCCACAGACTAGAGCCCACCAGGTTCCTCCATCCATGGGATTTCCCAGGCAACAATACTGAAATGGGTTGCCATTTCCTTTTCCAAGGGATCTTCCTGACCTAGGGGTTGAACCTGGGTCTCCTGCATTGGCAAGTGGATCCTTTACCACTGAACCACTAGGGAAGACCAGTTGGTACTTTACATCAACCCTAAGAAATTCTTAAATCTTTTGACAAATGAACTGAATGTCAGCAAAATGCAGAGAGAGTGTCACAACTTCACACATGGCTCCCAGCTGGGCAGGCACTTACTACACCTAATTTACAGTCCTTCATCAACCTGTTAAAAGCCCTACCTACAGAAGGCCCTTGGAAAACACAGCTTCACCAACCTTTGGAAGTTCTTCTCTGCTGAAATACTTAACCCACTTTATTTTTCAGGTATCAGAAGACACACATTCCTTTGATACCCTCTGGTGTTAGCAGTCACTGGCAAGTAGATGTCCATCCCTTCAGTAACTACCTGGTATTAACCTATACCAAGAGAGAGCTACTGTTCTATTTTAACAGAGCACCAGTACAGAATTCCCCCCAAATGAACACATTTTGAATTTGTGACCTTACCATGTTGTATGGATATTATAAAGAGTGTATTTCTATTAATCTAAAAAACAGTGGCCTTTGTTCTTAATCAGATGGTTCAGCTCTGATGGTTCTGCAAGCCATGTGATATTAGTATTTTTGATAGTGAAGTGCTCAATCTGGAATGCTATGCAGGTCCTCTTGATTTTAGGTCAAACTGGATACCAAAAACATCTGCTCCCCCCAAAAACCACTGTCATTTATCTGAATGGATTTACAAGTCCAGACTTTGACCACATGGGGAATAACAAAAACCTGGCCCCAGGACAGAAAGGGTTTGGTGAGAACAAAGACCTCAGGAGTCTGACAATACTCAGGAGTATTGTCATCGGCTGAATAAAGGGACCAGGGACAGCCACTCCTGACACTCAGGCAAAGTTCACAGTGTAACACATTGCACAAGGAAGTCAGCTGATTGGGCCACTTTTCTAAACAAGTCTTAAAGCCAGTCCAAAGACCCCTTCCAGGTGTAGTCTTGAAGGCTAGCTTCAGACAGCTGCTTCAGTCACTTCATCAGAAAGAGGTGAGCAGGGATCCAACCGCAGAGGTACTACAGAAGCTGTTTTGAAAACCTTTGAGTTCTGATGGCTAAACATAGCCATGATTGCTAAACATGAAACAAGGGTCAAACCTATACCTGGGGACAGAAAAAGAAGAAAACAATGTGACATTAATTGTCACGAGCCACTGAGTACTTCATTCAGAATATTAACTGGAAAGACTGGCAGGAAGGGATAAAAAATGAGCAACTAAATCACCAGGAGAGGATCTAGTGGGAAAGTCTAGTACAAAACAGGAGTTAGTAATTAGAGCAATTCCATCATAAGTCAGCAAATACAATGAATGTAATTATTGATCAGTATGATTCCATTGCCATTTACTTTATTAATGTGTCCCTTGTTTTGAGGTGGGTCTCTTGTAGACAAGGGGCTCTTGTAGATATAGGGGTCTTGTTTTTTTATCCATTCAGCCAGTCTTTGTCTTTTAGTTGGGGCATTCAACCCATTTACATTTAAAGTAATTATTGATAAGTGTGATCCCGTTGCCATTTACTTTGTTGTTTTGGATTCGAGTTTATACAGTTTTTCTGTGTTTCCTATCTAGAGTAGCTCCTTTAACACTTGTTGAAGAGCTGGTATGGTGGTGCTGAATTCTCTCAGCTTTTGCTTGTCTGTAAAACTTTTGATTTCTCCTTCATATTTGAATGAGATCGTTGCTGGGTACAGTAATCTGGGATGTAGGTTATTTTCTTTCATCACTTTAAGTATGTCTTGCCATTCCCTCCTGGCCTGCAGAGTTTCTACTGAAAGATCAGGTGTTATCCTTATGGGAATCCCCTTGTGTGTTATTTGTTGTTTTTCCCTTGCTGCTTTTAATATTTGTTCTTTGTGCTTGGTCTTTTTTAATTTGATTAATATATATCTTGAGGTGTTTCACCTTGGGTTTATCCTGTTTGGAACTCTCTGGATTTCTTGGACTTGGGTGATTATTTCCTTCCCCATTTTAGGGAAGTTTTTAACTATTATCTCCTCAAGTATTTTCTCATGGTCTTTCTTTTTGTCTTCTTCTTCTGGGACTCCTATAATTCAAATGTTGGAGCGTTTCATATTGTCCTGGAAGTCTCTGAGGTTGTCTTCATGTCTTTTAATTCATTTTTCTTTTTTCCTCTCTGATTCATTTATTTCTACCATTCTACCTTCTATTTCACTAATCCTATTTTCTGTCTCCATTATTCTATTTGTTGCCTCCAGAGTGTTTCTGATATCATTTATTGTGTTATTTGTTATATATTTGCTCTTTTTTAATTTCTTCTAGGTCCTTGTTAAACCTTTCTTTCATCTTCTCAATCCTTGTCTCTAGGCTCTCTAGGCTATTTATCTGTGATCCCATTTTGATTTTAAGATTTTAGATCATTTTCACTATCAATATTCAGAATTCTTTCTCAGGTAGATTCCCTATTTCTTCCTCTTTTATTTGGTTTGGTGAGCATTTCTCCTGTTCCTTTACCTGCTGTGTATTCCTCTGTCTCTTCATCTTGGTTATATTGCTGCGTTTTGGGTGGCCTTTCCATATTCTGGGAATTTGTGGAGTTCTCTTTATTATGGAGTTTCCTCACTGTGGGTGGGGTTGTATCAGTGACTTGTCAAGGTTTCTTGGTTAGGGAGGCTTGTACTGGAGTTCTGGTGGGTGGAGCTGGATTTCTTCTCTCTGGAGTGCTGTGAAGTGTCCAGTAATGGGTTATGAGACATCAATGGTTTTGGAGTAGTTTTGAACTGCTTGTATATTGAAGCTCAGGGGTGTGTTCCTGTGTTGCTGGAGAATTTGTGTGATATGTCTTGCTCTGGAACTTGTTGGGCTTGAGTAGTGCTTGGTTTCAGTGTTGATATGGAGGCGTTTGATGAGCTCCAATCCAATAATGTTCCCTCGATTCAGGATTTCTCTGATGTTCTCAGGATTTGGACTAAAGCCTCCTGTTTCTAGTTTTCAGTTTTATTTTTACAATAGCCTCAAGACTTCTCCATCTATACAGCACCAATGATAAAACATCTAGGTTAAAGATGAAAGGTTTCTCCACACTGAGGGTCACCCATAGAGGTTCACTGAGTTACATGGAGAAGAGAAGAGGGAGGGGATAGTTAGAGGTGATTGGAATGAGATGAGGTAGGATCAAAAGAGGATTGAGGAAGCTAGGCAGTAATCACTTCCTTATGTGTGCTCCACAGTCTGGACTGCCCTGAGGTGTTCACGGAGTTATACAGGGAACAAAAGAGGGAGGAAGTAGACAGAGGTGACCAGGAGGATAAAAGAGGGAAATGAAAAGGAGAGAGACAGACCCTTCCAGTAACCAGCTCCCTGAGTGTTCTCCACCTTCTGGAACACACAGAGATTCACAGAGTTGGGTAGAGAAGAGAAAGGGGAGGGAGCAGACAGAGGCGACCTGGTGGAGAAAAAGGAGAGTCCAAAGGAGGAGAGAGCAGTCAAGCCAGTAATCTCTCTCTCTCAGGTAAAATTGGGTACTGGGGATTGGATTTTTAAATGTATAAAATTGATAACAAATACCAAAAAGCAAAGATTAAAAATCTGGAGTAGAGATTGGATTTTCAAAAATACAATATTAAAGAAAAGAAGAAAAGGAAGAAACAAACAAACAAAACAAAGCCACAAGAATTATTAAAAAATAATGTCAGCCACAAAAAAGACTATATACAGCATTTGCTTTTAAAATAGGGATTTTTTTTTGAAAAGTAAAAATAGGTTATAAAATTAATAATTAGAGAAATAGAGGACTTAAAATTTAAGAAAGTTTAAAAAAGATGAAGAAAAAGGAAAGAAAAAAACAATCATGCAACCACATCAACTTAAAAAAAAAAAAAAAGAATGATCGTAAAAGTAGTAAAGGTATATGTGGCCCTTTCTCTGGTGTTGTGGGCTGTGTGGTGTCACTTCCAAGGCAGTTACCTCTGTTTCACTTTCTCTGTTTGCTGGTCTCTTCAGTGTCTGATTTCTGTCTTGACACAGGGAGGGCGGTGGTGGACAGTATTTTTTTTTTTTTTTATGCTCACTGTTCAGTGGCGCTGTAGGGTGGGAGGGATGCTGCAAACAAATATTACTGGCGTGTCCTTGCCGTATCTCATCCACGCTGGGCTTGCCTCTGCTCGCGGCGCACACTGCTCAGGCTCTGTGTTGCTCTGCCAGGGAACAGTCTGAGGCCGGCCCTAGGCTTCATGGACCTCCCCCGTCTAAGCCGTTCAGGCTCAGTGCTCAGGAAGCCCTCAGAGGCACAGATTTGGTGGGCCTACGTTTTGTGCCCACGCTGGGCTTGCCTCTGCTCGCGGCGCACACTGCTCAGGCTCTGTGTTGCTCTGCCAGGGAACAGTCTGAGGCCGGCCCTAGGCTTCATGGACCTCCCCCGTCTAAGCCGTTCAGGCTCAGTGCTCAGGAAGCCCTCAGAGGCACAGATTTGGTGGGCCTACGTTTTGTGCCCTTCCCAGATCCAAGTAGCTCAGAAGTTTGGGGAGTACAATCGCTACGACTTATGACCTTTCTGCTGCTCAGTTTTCTGGGAGTACTGCTGGCGTTCCTTCTCAGGCAGATGATGACTGTCCAGAACCCCCAGAAGTCTTAGTTAGCAAACAAGCCTGCTTGCCTTTTGGTAGATAATGTCTCTCTTGGGCTGCAATTGCCCCCTTTCAGCCCTTATGGCTCTGGATGCCTGTCACCGGAGGAGGATGGTCTGATGCCAGCTATTTCCATTCCGTCCTTTGCTCTGTGCGTGGTCCTGGTGGTGTCTTATGTTTGAGCATTTTGCGTGGTAGCTATCCCATAGTCTGGTTTGCTGGCCCAAGTTAGTTCGCTCTGGCCACGCACAGGACGTTCCAGCCTGATTCTCAAAAAGCACTGCCGCCTGTGCCTCCCACTCCTCCCTGCCCTGCCCCCACTTGCTAGTGGCAGATGCAGGCGTCTGCGCTGCTTTTCTGCTGGGGGAGTTACTGTTGGGCTTGTAATCTGTTGGTTTAAATTATTTATTTACTTTTCCTTCTTGTTATGTTGCCCTCTGTGCTTCCAAGGCTCTCCACAGACTCGGCTGAGAGAATGTTTCCTGGTGTTTGGAAACCTCTCTTTTTAAGACTCTCTCCCCAGGACGGGACTCCCTTCCTGGGAAGGAGCTCCCTTCCTACTTCCTTTGTCTCTTTTTTCATCTTTTATATTTTTTCCTACCTGTTTTTGAAGCCAATGATCTGCTTTGCTGGGTGCCTAATGTCCTCTGCCAGCATTCAGAAGTTGTTTTGTAGAATTTACTCAGTGTTGAAATGTTCTTTTGATGAATTTGTGAGAGAGAAAGTGGTCTCCCCATCCTATTCCTCCACCATCTTAGGACCACACCTTCCATCATTCTTAAATAAGTTATAAGAAAAAATATATATATATTAGAAAACTGAATGTATACACAAAAGGATGAACATCAGAGAAGTACTTTAAGAAGTTAATATATATATATATTTTTACTTTTAATTTATGAAAATAATTAATGCTTGCCTAAAGTAACAATAGTAAAAATGTACTGAGTGATTGTAGCTATGGGTAGGTGAAATTGGTAATGGAAACATCATAGTGAAAGTTTCTCAGTCGTGTCTGACTCTTTGCAAGCCCATGAACTATACAGTTCGTGGAATTCTCCAGGCCAGAATACTGGAGTGAGTAGCCTTTCCCTTCTGCAAGGGATCTTCAAAGCCCAGGGATTAAACCCAGGTCTCCTGAATTGCAGGCAGTTTCTTCATGAGCTGAGCCACAAGGAAAACCTGAAACATCATAAGAGATGGGGAAAAAAGAACTTGGGAATATGGAATGCTCTGTTCTAAAATATCTGCATTCCCCATGAAGCAGTAATTATTTAAAGACAATGTGAATTAGTTAAAAATATATACTGCAAACTCTAGGTAAAAAACAAAATAATTTTGAAATATGTATATTGATATTCTCAGAGTGGATATAATCTAGAATCACATTTAATAATCAATTAAACCAAAGAAGGAAGAAATATAGAAAAAAATAGAAAGAACAAGTTCAAGACATTAAAAAATAAAACAGCTACAAATATGATAGATATTAGAATAGCTTTATCAATAATCACTTTCCATGGAAGTGGTCTAAATACTCCCCTCTCAAAATAAAACAGAGATTATCAGAAAGGACATAAAAACAACAGGTGACTATTTGTTATCTATATAAAAGTAAAAACAACACCTCTTTTATAGGTGTGAACGAAGATTTGCCATGCTAAAACTGATTAATATAACATTGGTATCAGTTCAATCAGTTGCTTAGTCATGTCTGATTTTTTGTGACCCCATGAACCACAGCATGCCAGGTCTTCCTGTCCATCACAAACTCCTGGAGTTTACCCAAATTCACGTCCATCGAGTTGGTGATGCCATCCAACCATCTCATCCTCTGTTGTCCCTTTCTCCTCCTGCCTTCAATCTTTGCCTACAACATTGATATAGCATTAATTTTAGACAAAGCAAACCAGATCAAGAAAACTAATTAGAGGTTAAAAAAAACAAAACACACAAACATTACATAATGAAAGATTCAGTTCACTGAGAAAATATAAAAACTTCTACACATGTATGCACCCCACAACAATGTTGAAATACTATAACATAGACAAAACTGATAGCAGAGTAAAGGGAAATTTTTATAAAGTTTAAAAATAAGGCTGAAAATTTCAATCTCTTTCTTTCAATTATTGATGGGTCAAACAGATATTGTCTATCCTTTGTTCAGCCTCTTAGTCATGTCCAACTCTTTGTAACACCATAGACTGCAGTATACCAGGCTTCTCTGTCCTTCATTTTCTCCCAGAGTTTGCTGAAATTCATGTCCATCGAGTCAGTGATGCCATCCAACTATCTCATCCTCTGTTGCTCCCTTCTCCTCCTACCCTCTATCTTTCCTAGAGTCAGAGTCTTTTCCAATGAGTCAGCTCTTCATGTCAGGTGCCATAGTATTGGAGCTTCAGCATCAGTCCTTCAAATGAATATTCAGTGTTAATTTCCTTTGTGATTGACTGGTTTCACCTCCTTGCTGTGCAAGGGGCTCTCAGGCTAACATCACAGCTTGAATCATCAATTCTTTTTCATCCAGCCTTCTTTATGGTCCAGTTCTCACATCCATTCATGACTACTGGAAAGACCATAGCTTTGACTATATAGATCTTTGTTGGCAAAGTGATATTTCCGCTTTTTAGTATTGTCTAGGTTTGTCATAGCATTTATTCCAAGTATCAAGTGTCTTAGAATTTCATGGCTGTAATCATCATCTCCAGTGATTTTGGAGCTCAAGAAAAGAAAATCTGTCACTACTTCCATTTTTTCTGCCTTTTTTTCTTTTTGCCATTAACTTATGGGACTTGTTGCCATGAGGCAGAAACATTTGACAAAATTCAACATTTCTTCATAAGAAACACAAAACAAAACAAAACAAAACAAAATAAACATAACCCCAAAGGTTAATATTAAATGGGATAGGAAAAGAACTTAATGGCAAATTCAGCAATTGGTTAACAGATGATGGTGAACGACAGGATTGTGACGGATTTGGGGAATGAACCCCAAGTAAATTCTAACCTTTTCTTTGGAATTCTTTAGATCAAAGGCCAAATTTGTCAGGACTTAAAAAGTTATGGTTCATCTGTGTCTCCATTGCTGCCTTTCAAATAAGTTCATCAGCTCCTTCTTTCTAGATTCCATCAGTATGTGTTACCATACAATGTTTATTTTTCTCTTTTTGACCTACTTCACTCTGTATAACAGGCTCTAGGCTCATCCACCTCATTATGACTGATTCAAATATGTTTTTTAAATGGCTGAGTAATGTTCCATTGTATGTATATGTACCATAGTTTCTTCATTTATCTTTTCATCGACATCTAGGTTGCTTCCTTGTCCTAGGTATTGTAAACAGTGTTGCAATGAATATTTTGGTTCATGTGTCTTTTTCAGTTATGGTTCCTTCAGGGTATATTCCCAGTCAGTCTATGACAGTCTAGAGTGGTGGAATGGGCTGGCAGGTTGGGGGGAGAGTTAGGATGGGGGTGGGATGCATATACCTATTGCTGATTCATACTGATGTAAGACAGAAATCAACACAATATTGTAAAGCTATCCTCCAACTAAAAATTAATAAATTTTTTAAAAAGTAAAAGACAAAAAAAGTTATGCTATAAAACAAATGACAGAGATAAATGCAAAATCAATGATGTTTACACAGAATCACTCATTTTACTAATAAGGAAGTGTAAATTTAGGAGAATTAACTAACAGCTGGTTTAGTGAACACTGTATTTGGCCAAGGCTGAATTACACTCTCCTAGACTTACTTCATCAAGTGTCCATGCACTTCCTCATATCACTGCATCATAAGTCTTGAGTCAGCTCTTTGGTTGAATGCAATTTACAGGATAATTTCAAGTTATCAAGGGCAATACAACAAGCACTAAATAGAAAACCAAATAAACTTTATTATTTCTTATTTTCTGCATGTGTTTCAAGAATATTTCAAGAAATAGTGTGAGGGAACCATTGAAAAGACCCATAAGTGTACTGTTCATTCTGCTAATTATGGAGCTTATCATACTTCCCAGTAAACATGTAATTATAGCAATCATTATTTATTAAAATACTCCCCCCCTCTCTCATGTTTTGCTACAGCTAGAGATTCTGGAAAAAGTATACAGTTCATCCTAATTATTTATAGAGTAAAAAGCAAAAACTCTGGATTTTTAAAGTGCTTCAGTGCTTCTGAGTAAAGACTAACCATGACATAGGGAAAATGGTCAATAGAATAGGGTTTCATTCTGTCTCTGTAATTTTTTCACTTTGATCAAATTATTTCATTTGACCCTCAGTTTTATATTCTGTAAAATGGAGATAAAAATTCATGCCAAAATCTACTGTAGCATAAAATGGTGCATATAATTAGCTATTTGGACAAGTATAAAAGTTGCATGGAATTTACAAGGAAATGATTAGGATTAAGTTACAATAGTTGTTAACACTATTATAGCTCCAAAAAAGGAACTTCAGTTCCACTGCTTTTATGCATGTCTAGACTCTTCAGATCAATGTCCCATAATTTATAGTATTATTTACTAGTTTGAATCAGTTGTTTGAATTCTTTATATCCAATCAATATTGAAAACGCTTAAATTTCTCATATCTTAGTGATTTTACACAAGACTCTACCTGATTTGAAATGCTCTCGATCTATCTATTTACTTGAAAATTTTCTATTTGTACCTAAGTCTCAGTTTCGTGAATCCTCTGCAGACTCATCCAAACCATCTCTGTGACTTTACTCTCCTGCTGTTAGCAATATTCCTCAACTATATGTTCCTTCAGCACAGGAAGTATGCCTTTTCCTCATTATATCCTTGTGAAACTCATTACAAATCCCATGTAACATAACAGGTCATCTATATATAGATTTAATTTTTTATTGAGGAATAATAATATATGATAAATTGCATGTGTTTAAACAGTAGGTGTTGCAAAAGGGCACCAGAGGGCAGATACATTGAAACCATAATCACAGAAAACTAGTCAGTCTGATCACAGGGACCACAGACTTCTCTAACTCAATGAAACTAAGCAATGCCATGTGGGGCCACCCAAGATGGATGGGTCATGGTGGAGAGGTCTGACAGAATGTGGTCCACTGGAGAAGGGAATGTCAAACCACTTCAGTATTCTTGCCCTGAGAACCCCAAGAACAGTATGGAAAGCAAAATGATAAGATACTGAAAGAGGAACTCCCCAGGTCAGTAGGTGCCCAATAAGCTACAGGAGATCAATGGAGAAATAACTCCAGAAAGAATGAAGGGATGGAGTCAAAGCAAAAACAACACTCAGCTGTGGATGTGACTGGTGATAGAAGCAAGATCTGATGCTGTAAAGAGAAATATTGCATAGGAACCTAGAATGTTAGGTCCATGAATCAAGGCAAATTGGAAATGGTCAAACAGGAGATGGCAAGAGTGAACGATGACTTTTTAAAAATCAGTGAACTAAAATAGACTGGAATGGGTGAATTTAACTCAGATGACCATTATATCTGCTACTGTGGGCAGAAATTCCTTATGAGAATTGGAGTAGCCATTATAGTCAACCAAAGAGTCCAAAAGGCAATACTTGGATGCAATCTCAAAACCAACAGTATGATTTCTGTCCGTTTCCAAGGCAAACCATTCAATATAACGGTGATCCAAACCTATGCCCCAATCAGTAATGCTGAAGAAGCTGAAGTTGAGTAGTTCTATGAAGACCTACAAGATCTTTTAGAACTAACAACCAAGAAAGATGTCCTTTTAATTATAGGGGACTGGAATGCAAAAGTAGGAAGTCAAGAAACACATGGAATAACAGGCAAATTTAGCCTTGGAGTATGGAATGAAGCAGGGCAAAGGCTAATAGAGTTTTTCCAAAAGAACACACTGGCCATAGCAAACAACCACAAGAGAAGACTCTACACATGGACATCACCAGATGATCAACATAGAAATCAGATTGATTATATTCTTCGCAGTCAACATTGGAGAAGCTCTATACAGTCAGCAAAAAAAAAGACTGGGAGCTGACTGTGGCTCAGATCATGAACTCCTTGTTGCCAAATTCAGACTTAAATTGAAGAAAGTAGGGAAAACCCCTAGACCATTCAGGTATGACCTAAATCAAATTGTTTATGATTATACAGTGGAAGTGAGAAATAGATTTAAGGGACTAGATCTGATAGACAGTCTGATGAACTATGGACACAGGTTCATAACATTGTAGAGGACACAAAGATCAAGTCATCCCCATGGAACAGAAATGCAAAAAAAGCAAAATGTCTAACTGAGGAGGCCTTACAAATAGTTGTGAAAAGAAGAGAAGTGAAAAGCAAAGGAGAAAAAGGAAAGATATAAGCATTTGAATGCAGAGTTCCAAAGAATAGCAAGGGGAGATAGGAAAGCACTCCTCAGGCATCAATGTAAAGACATAGAGGAAAACAAGAGAACGGGAAAGACTACGGATCTCTTCAAAAAAAAGTTAGAGATACCAAGGGAACATTTTATGGAAAGATGAATCCAATAAAGGACAGAAATGGTATAGACCTAACAGAAGCAGAAGATATTAAGAAGAGGTGGCAGGATACACAGAAGAACTACAGAAAAAAATATCTTAATGACACAGGTAACCATGATGATGGTCACTCACCTAGAGCCAGACATCTTGGAATGTGAAGTCAAGTGGGCCTTAAAAGCATCACTAGGAATAAAGCTAGTGAAGGTGATGGAACTCCAATTGAGCTCTTTCAAATCCTAAAAAATGATGTTGTGAAAGTGCTGCACTCAATATGCCAGCAAATTTGGAAAACTCAGCAGTGGCCACAGGACTGGAATAGGTCAATTTTCCTTCCAACCTCAAAGAAAGGCAATGACAAAGAATGCTCAAACTGCCAGGCAATTGCACTCATCTCACATGCTAATAAAGTAATGCTCAAAATTCTCCAAGCCAGGCTTCAACAATACACGAACCATGAACTTCCAGATGTTCAAGCTGGAACATCTCTGGAACATCTCAGAGATCAATTTGCCAACATCCACTAGATCATGGAAAAACCAAGAGAGTTCCAGAAAGACATCTATTTTTGCTTTATTGACTATGCCAAAGCCTTTGACTGTGTGGATCACAATAAAATGTGGAAAATTCTGAAAGAGATGGAAATACCAGACCACCTGACCTGCCTCTTGAGAAACCTATATGCAGGTCAGGAAGCAACAGTTAGAACTGGACATGGAACAACAGACTGGTTCCAAATAGGAAAAGGAGTACGTCAAGACTATATTGTCACTCTACTTATTCAACTTATATGCAGAGTACATCATGAGAAACACTGGGCTGGAAGAAGGACAAGTTGGAAACAAGATTGCCAGGAGAAGTATCAGTCACCTCAGCTATGCATATGACACCATCCTTATGGCAGAAAGTAAAGAGGAACTAAAAAGCCTCTTGATGAAAGTGAAAGAGAAGAGTGAAAAAGTTGGCTTACAGCTCAACATTCAGAAAAAGAAGATCGTGGCAACTAGTCCCATCACTTCTTGGGATATAGATGAAGAAACAGTGGAAAGGATGTCAGACTTTATTTTGGGGGGCTCCAAAATCACTGCAGATGGTGATTACAGCCATGAAATTAAAAGACGCTTACTCCTTGGAAGAAAAGTTATGACCAACCTGGACAGTATATTCAAAAGCTGAAACATTACTTTGCCGACTAAGGTCCGTCTAGTCAAGGCTATGGTTTTTCCAGTGGTCATGTATGAATGTGAGAGTTGGACTGTGAAGAAAGCTGAGAGCTTAAGAATTAATGTGTTTGAACTGTGGCATCAGAGAAGACTCTTGAGAGTCTTTGGACTGCAAGGAGGTCCAACCAGTCCATTCTAAAGGACATCAGTCCAGGCTGGTCTTTGGAAGGACTGATGCTAAGGTTGAAACTCCAATAGTTTGGCCACCTCATGTGAAGAGCTGACGCTTTGGGAAAGACCCTGATGCTGAGGGTGGGGGGGTTTGGGGGCAGGAGAAGAAGGGGACAACAGAGGATGAGATGGCTCGATGGCATCACTGACTCAATGCACATGAGTATGGATGAACTCCGGGAGTTGGCAATGTACAGGGAGGCCTGTCGTGCTGTGATTCATGGGGTCACAAAGAGTTGGACACGACTGAGTGACTGAACTGATGCTGCATTTTTAAATAAATTCTGGTGTATATGTATGCAACTGTGAAGTCATCACCACACTTAAAATTGTGAACATATTCATTATGTAAGCCTAGTTCTGAAATATATATGTTGAGTATGTACTCCATGCCAGTGATTGCAGATTGTGTGTGTACAAAGATAGACAGGTTGCAATCTCTGTTCTTAAGAGGCTTGTTCTCTGGCTCTGATTCTAAAATAGAAATGACTTTTCATGTTCATCAAATATTGTCTATTGTATGTCAAACTGTCACTTCAGTTCATTTGAGTTCAGTTGCTCAGTTGTTTCTGACTCTTTGAGACCCTAACGACTGCAGTATGCCAGGCTTCCCTGTTAATCCCCAACTCCTGGAGCTCACTCAACTCATGTTCTTTGAGTTGGTGATGCCATCCAACTATCCCATCCTCTGTCGTCCCCTTCCCCACTGCCTTCAATCTTTCCCAGCATCAAGGTTTTTTTTTTTTTTTTTTACTTTATTTTACCTTACAATACTGTATTGGTTTTGCCATACATTGACATGAATCTGCCACGGGTGTACACAAGCTCCCAATCCTGAACGCCCCTCCGACCTCCCACCCCATATCATCTCTCTGGATCATCCCCGTGCACCAACCTCAAGCATCCTGTATCCTGCATCGGACATAGACTGGCACTTCGTTTCTTACATGATAGTATACATGTTTCATTGCCATTCTCCCAAATCATTCCATCCTCTCCCTCTTCCTCAGAGTCCAAAAGTCTGTTCTGTACATCTGTGTCTCTTTTGCTGTCTCGCATACAGGGTTATCATTACCATCTTTCTAAATTCCATATATATGTGTCAGTATACAGTATTGGTGTTTTTTTTTTTTTCTTCCCCTGGGCTTACTTCACTCTGTATAATCAGTTCCAGTTTCATCCATGAACAGTGTGGAGATTCCTTAAATAATTGCAAATAGATCTGCCTTATGACCCAGCAATCCCACCAAGGAAACCAGAATTGAAAGAGACACATGTACCCCAATGCTCATTGCAGAACTGTTTATAATAGCCAGGACATGGAAGCAACCTAGATGTCCATCAGCAGATGAATGGATAAGAAAGCTGTGTTACATATATACAATGGAGTACTACTCAGCCATTAAAAAGAAAACATTTGAATCAATTCTAATGAGATGGATGAAACTGGAGCATCAGGGTTTTTTCCAGTAAGCCAGTTCTTCACATCAAATGGCCAAATATTTGAGCTTCAGCTTCAATATCAGTCCTTCCAATTAATATTCAGGACTGATTTCCTTTAGGATGGACTGGTTGGATCTCCTTGCTATCCAATGGACTCTCAAGAGTCTTCTCCAACACCACAGTTCAAAAACATCAGTTATTTGGTCCTCAGCTTTCTTTCTAGTCCAACTTTCCCATCCATACATGACTATTGGAAAAACATTAGCTTTGCCTAGATGGACCTTTGTCGACAAAGTAATGTCTCTGCTTTTTAATACTCTAAGTTGATCATAGCTTTTCTTCCAAGGAGCAAGCATCTTTTAATTTCATGACTGCAGTCACCATCTACAGTGAGTTTTGAGCTCAAGAAAGTAACATTTGTTACCGTTTCCATTGTTTCTCCATGTATTTGCTCTGGGATGATGGGACAGGATGCTAGGATCTTAGCTTTTTGAATATTGAGTTTTAAGCCAGCTTTTTCACTCTCCTCTCTCACTTTCATCAAGAGACTCTTTAGTTCCTCGTGACTTTCTGCTATAAGGGTGTTGTCATCTGCATATCTGAGGTTATTGATATTTCTTCTAGCAATTTTGATTCCAACTTATACTTTATCCAGATGGCATATGATGTACTCTGCATATAAGTTAAATAAGCAGGGTGACAATATACAGCCTAGACATACTTGTTTCCCAATTTGGAACCAGTCTATTGTTTCCTGTCTGGTTCTAACTGTTGTTTCTTGACCTGCATACAGATTTCTCAGGAGGCAGGTCAAGTGGTCTGGTATTCCTATCTATTGAAAATTTTACTCTACCCACTCCAGTATTCTTGAATTCCCTTGTGGCTCAGCTGGTAAAGAATCCTCTTGCCATGCAGGAGACCTGGGTTCTATCCCTGGGTTGGGAAGATCTCCTGGAGAAGGGAAAGACTGCCCACTCCAGTATTCTGGCCTGGAGAATTCCATGGACTGTATAGTCCATGGAGCCTCAAAGAGCTGGGTGCAACTGAGTGACTTTCACTTATCACACAATCAAAGGCTTTGGTGTAATCAATAAAGTAGAAGTATATGTTTTTCTGGAGCTCTCTTGCTTTTTCTAGGATCCAAGGGATCCAGGTCAAATCCTGGCGGTGTATATATTTCTAGATAAATGGCAGGCTATCCTCAGAAGCACTTCATAAAATGAGGAACAGGAGATCCCAGAAACCCATAAGAGTCCAGATGAAGAGCTGCTTGAGGTTTGTAAATATAGGTAACCAACCATCAGGTGACAGAAATGAGGCCAGGGGTAGAATTAAGGTTATATCTGCAAATCATGATGAAGTACTACGTTGAAATGGATTAACAATGGAGAAATTAGGCTATTAGACAGAATGAAAAGAACAAAGATGTAACAAATGGAATTGCTTGAAAAACTCATAAAATCGAATCCAGAAATACTGCTGAAAAGATAGTATGCACTTTTACATATAGACTTCCATACACTTCTGGGCCAAGCCTTGGGTAGAGAAGATTTCATGGGGCTTCATAATAGCATCTGAATGATTTCTCTGCCTAATATCTATATCTAACTGATTTTGACTTCAACCTAGAATTTTGTGTAACTGAAAAATATATGTAACTTTTATTCTATGCCTCTATTCAACTGGATATCTTCTATTTTCTTTACCTACTGAAGCTCATAATATTTTAATTGCATTCTCAAATTGCTCCCTCAGAATGTTCTTTCCATTCTGATTACATTCACCACTGTTTCTTTCTTTTCAGTATCTTAGCTATCATTCAAAGAATGACATTGATCTGAGCTCTCTGTTGATAACTTCTACACTCTAATCAACATTTCCCTCTGTTTTCTTTCTTCCCAAACATAATATTGAGTATTTGGACTACCCAATTTGTCTCTTTGTTATTGTCAGTTTCTTCCAAAGGCTATTTATTTTAAACCATTTGATTTGGTTTCAGTTGAATTCTTGAATATAAGTTGTCCTCTATAACAGGATTTGTGAATGCCTAATGTACAGAAAAAGCATCTCAATGGTGTCTTACAGAACAGTTAATTAGATGCTTACAGCATCCCTGTTGATTACAGATATTTACGATCTCATATGATTTCTCATATGTATTAAGAGTAGTTTTGCGACAGGCCTCAAGCATTCTCATGGCTTCCAAACAAGGTGTGGTCTCCCTCCTGAGAGAGGTGAATCATTGAAAGCAATGGGCAAGGAATACAAGTTAAAGAATGTGGATGGACCTTGAGTGAAAACAGGAAGATTTAGGATACCTGTAGAAAGACAAGTCAGCATTATATAGAGACGAATTAATACTTTGGGATTAAACTGTCTGTGAAGGATAGAAGCATGACAGACTAAAAATAGGCACGGAGTAATTCAGAGACTAATCAGGCTCTGTCACAGATAAAATTAATAAGTAAAAAAAGTTTTAACAAGACATTAGCCGTCTGAGCAGCCCAGAAGGCCTGGGGAGGGAGATGGAAGCATTATGGCTGCAGCATTAACATCACTGTTATTAGCTTGCTGATGATTAACAGGATGTGGCCCCAGAGGGAGCAAGGTGAGCCTTCATAGGACAGTACTATGTCAGAGGATGATGGTCTCAAATTGGATAGCAAAGGTGAACTGTCTGTCAGGAGGGACATCAGGCCCAAGGACACGAAAATGGAACTGGATGAGCCAGAGCAGGAATTAGAGCTATATCAGAGAAAAATACAGGTGATATCAAATTAAAGCAAAACATAAAATTAGTGACAGCCACACCTGTTAGTCTTTCTTTCCATTCCATTTCATTTTGAGACTATTGGGCCAATATTTCTTTTGGATCCACCTTATTCATATTTTATAATAATGAGTGTATTGAATCTATGAAGAAGAAATCCTAAGAACTTCATAATTGATTCATCTAGGTAACAAGAGGAATGTTTGATATCATCTATCATCAGGAGAAATTGGTTAAAATCTTTGAGCTTCAAGTCTGATACTAGGTGCCATGGGAAATTAAAAGGAAATCTCAAGCCTAGCTTTTCACAGTAGTGGAAGAAGAAACACCAACACAGATTAAAAATACTGTTAAGTAAATACATAACTACTGACAGTTCTATGAAATTTGAAAATACAGTCTTTTGGAATATGAGTACATTTTGGTATATTTATAATATCCAAAGTGGGATTAATTGGTATGGAAATTTTTCTCACAAATGAAGATTTATAAGTATTAAGGAGAAGGGACATGATTTGATGGGAAGGGAATAGTCAACTGTAAAAGGTTGGTGAAAGACTTAAAATTCAGAGATATTATGTGGATTGATTAAATGTGCTTGCATTTAATCAAACTTCTCTTTGTGCCTTGTAAAGTTGGACATAAATTCTTAGAAACAAAATACTGTATTATTATATCAGGCTTCTGTAACTTGTATCAAAAAAAAAACCTTTCTAATAAAATACACATTTTATCAACCAGCATAACTTCTCTGAAACTCCAGAAACATTTTTAAATTCAAGTTATAGAAACCTATTTAAAATGGGCTTCAGTTCAGTTCAGTTGCTCAGTTGTGTCTGACTCTTTGTGACTTCCATGGACTGCAGCATGCCAGACTTCCCTGTCCAATACCAACTCCTGGAGCTTACTCAAACTCATGTCCATTGAATCGGTGATGCCATCCAACCATCTCATCCTCTGTAATCCACTTCTCCTCCTGCCTTCAATCTTTCCTAGCATCAGGGTATTTTCCAATGAGTGAATTCTTCGCATCAGGTGGCCAAAGTAATAGAGTTTCAGCTTCAACATCAGTCCTTCAAATGAATATTAAGGACTGATTTCCTTTATGATGGACTGGTTGGATCTCTTTGCAGTCCAAGGGACTCTCAAGAGTCTACTCCAACACCAGAGTTCAAAAGCATCAGTTCTTCGGCGCTTAACTTTCTTTGTAGTCCAACTCTCACATCCATGCATGACTACAGGAAAAACCGTAGCCTTGACTAGAGGGGCCTTTGTTGGCAAAGTAATGTCTCTGCTTTTTGATATGCTGGGGCTTCCTTGGTGGCTCGGAGGTTAAAGTGTCTGCCTCCAATGTGGGAGACCCAGGTTCGATCCCTGGGTTGGGAAGATCCCCAGGAAAAGGAAATGGCAATCCACTCCAGTGTTCTTGCCTGGAGAATCTCATGGATGGAGAAGCCTAGTAGGTTACAGTCCAAGAGGTCACAAAGAGTCAGACACGACTGAGCGACTTCACCTTGCCCTCACCTTACCCTAAGTTGGTCAAAAACTTTCCTTCCAAGGAGTAAGTGTCTTTTAATTTAATGGCTGCAGTCACCATCTGCAGTGATTTTGGAGCCCAAGAAAATAAAGTCTCTCACTGTTTCCATTGTTTCCCCATCTATTTGCCATGAAATGATGGGACCAGATGCCATGATCTCAGTTTTCTGAATGTTGAGCTTAAAGTCAACTTTTTCACTCTCTTTTTGCACTTTCATCAAGATGCTCTTTAGTTCTTTGCTTTCTGCCATAAGGGTGGTGTCATCTGCATATCTGAGGTTATTGATATTTCTCCCAGCAACCTTGGTTCCAGCTTGTGCTTCATCCAGCCCCACATTTCGCACAATGCACTCTGCATATAAGTTAATGGGCTTAGAGTATGAACTAAAATGGGCTTAGGGTATGGGAAATAGTATAATATATAGTTACATAACACATCTAGAAATGGAGAATCTTCAGATTTCACACAGGAATCTAACTGTTTCTCTGTGAATTTGTCTCAGCAATGCCTCATTCTATGTATTCATTTAGTCTTCTATCATGCTTTCAAGATTGCTTTCAAAAGCACATATTGTAAGAGGGCAAGAGCCTTACTTCCCAAGTATGGTTCCTAAGAGAAAGAAAATATAATTTACTTTTGAACAAAGTGTGTTTGTACTGTGCATGTCCATTTATACAGATTCTTCTCAATATAAATGCTACTGGAGAAGTGGAGGAATTGTGACACAGTCGAGTCCCACATCCCCATATGGGGGACCCAATAGCAGGGGAATAATTTTAATTCCAGAGATTCTGTCAAAGAAGTGAGAAATCTGAGACCCACATCAAGCTCCACAGTCCAGGGTTCTTGCACCAGGAATTAAGCCCCTAGAATGTTTGTCTTTCAAGGCCAATGGTACTTACTTTCAGGAGTTCCAGAGGGCTGGGGAAATTAGAAACTCCCATCTCTTAAAGGATACATAAACACTATGTGTGCATGCTCAGTCATGTCCAACTCTTTGTGACCCCATGGACTCTAGCCTTCCCAGCTCTTTCTGTCCATGGGATTTTCAGGCAAGAATACTGGAGTGGGTTGCCATTTCCTCCTCTAGGGGATCTTCCAGACCCAGGGACTGAACCTGCTTCTCCTGTGTCTCATACATTAGCAGGTAGATTCTTTGCCACAAGCCACCGGGGAAGTCCTAAAGGATACATGCTGTGTCACTTCAGTTGTGTCTGACTCTTTGCGATCCATGTACTGTAGCCCACCAGGCTGCTCTATCCATGGGATTCTCCAAGCAAGAGTACTGAAGTGAATTATCATTTCCTTCTCTAGGGACCTTCCTAACCCCAGGATAGAACCCATGTGTCTTATGTCTCCTGCATTGGCAGGTGAGTTTTTACCACTGCCACCACCCGTGAAGTGTCCTCCACCTCCCACACACACACACAGGACACATACAAAATCTCAAATGCTTCAGGATCCAGGGCCAAGCAGAAGTTTGAAGAGAGTTTGGGTTGGACCTATCTGCTATTATAGAGTCTGGAGAGGCAGGAGGCAACTGCCATGGTCACCCTGGGGACACAGACACTGGCAGAAGTCACTTTTGGGGGGATCATTCTATCATATGAGACTGCTGCTGACAAGCATATTGTGGAAAGCACGTTCTAGCTTGTTAGACTTAGGACCCAGCTCTACCCTTATCCAGTATCCCATAGACACTAACAAGGGGACATCTCAGGCCAAACAACCAACTTGGAGAGAAAAGAGCCCCACTCACCAGCAGAGAGACTGCCTTTAGAACCCTCTGAGCCCCTTGGACATGGCCTTGCCTGTATGATGGCATAGAGCCTGATCCCATATACTAGTGCAAGGCACTAGACCCAAGACCCCTAGATGCCTGTAGCTAGAGACACCTGGGCTCAGTTTCACCCACCAGTGGGAAGTACCAGGCCCAGAATCCCTGCCCTTGTCCACCAAGAAGCCTGCTCTAGTCTGGGGACCATCCTGACCCACCAGCAGATGGACATCAGTCACAAGACAGTCACAGTCCCATAGGCAGTAGACTGAGCCCACTTACCAGCAGGTCAGCACTTGCCCTGGGACTGGCTGGATCCTTACCCCCCACCATCAGAGAGCCTGCTGTAGCCTAGGACCAGTCTTGTCTACCAGCAGGGCAGTCACAGTCCCACAATCAGTGGCCCCAAGTCACCCACTAGCAGGCTGATAACTCCTCTGGGACTGATTTGACACTGCCCTACCCACTAGGAGGCCAACAAAAGCTTTCAGAAACCTTGGGCACTTCAGCCAGATGTGTCAGTTGGAACCAGTTGCATTCATTAGTGTCTGACACCAGTATTCTTGCCTGGAGAATCATGTGGATGAGGGAGTCTGGTGGGCTGCAGTCTATGGGGTCACACAGAGTCAGACATGACTGAGGTGACAGCATGCATGCATTCATTGGAGAAGGAAATGGCAATCCACTCCAGTGTTCTTGCCTGGAGAATCCCAGGGACAAGGAGCCTGGTAGGCTGCTGTCTATGAGGTCACACAGAGTCTAACATGACTGAAGCAACTTAGCAGCAGCAACAGCAGACACCAGCTCTGAGACCCCTGAGCCTTGTAGCCAAATCCCAGGACCTAACGCTACTTATCAGTCATCTGGCACTAGCCCCAGTAACCAACTTCACCCACCAGTGGGTAGACATTCTCCAAAGGGTCTCCTGGACTCTGAGTCTGCCCCAAAGTGAACCAGTCTGAACTCCAACCAACCACTATCTTCCCCCAACCCCACCACAGGGTTCTATAGCCAGTTTCCTCCATGGTCTGGCTGCTTCAACCAGAAACTGGAAACAACTGCACAATTCGGGTCCTGGCAACCAACTGGACTAGGGTCCAATCAAGCCCTATCCAGAGTAGTCAGCTACCATAATAGTAAGTTCCATCTGAGAACAGCGGGCTAGAAGTAGGATAATGGAAATCACTGATGCTGAAATTAAAAAGAAAAAAGAACAGAAAGAAAAAAAAAGATAGTTTAATATCTCTAAGACAACACTGAATGTGAGAATATTTGCATTTTAGGAGTCCTAGAAAGATAAAAGAGTCAGAGAGAGGCTGAGAAGATATTTGGAGGGATAATTGATGAAAACCTCCCTAAACCTAGAGGCTTTCCTCGTGGTTCAGCTGTTAAAGAATCTGCCAGCAATGTGGAAGACCTGGGTTCGATCCCTGGGTTGGGAAAATCCCCTGGAGAAGGGAAAGGTTATCCACTCCAGTATTCTGGACTGGAAAATATATGAACTGTATAATCCAGGGAGTGGCAAAGAGTTGGACATAACTGAGTGACTTTCGCTTGCCCTAAATCTGAGAAAAGAAATTTACATCCAAGCCCAAGAAGCACAGAGCATTGCAAGCAGGAGTAATCCAAAGAAGATCACACAAAGATACACTGTAATTAAAATGTCAAAGAATTAAAGCTAAAGGACATATTAAAAGCAGTAAGGAAAAAGCACAGGTTACATACTAGGGAATTCCCATAAAACAGTCAGCTGATGTTTTAGCAGAAACTGCAGCACTAGGAGCTGGACACAACTGAGTGACTTCATTTTCACTTTACATTTTCATGCATTGGAGAAGGAAATAGCAACCCACTTCATGTTCTTGTCTGGAGAATCCCAGGGATGGGGGAGCCTGGTGAGCTGCCATCTGTGGGGTTGCACAGAGTTGGACACGACTGAAGTGACTTTCCTGTCGTCATGTATGGATGTGAGAGTTAGACTGTGAAGAAGGCTGAGTGCTGAAGAATCATTGCTTTTGAACTGTGGTGTTGGAGAAGACTCTTGAGAGTCCCTTGGACTGCAAGGAGATCCAACCAGTTCATTCTGAAGGAGATCAGTCCTGGGATTTCTTTGGAAGGAATGATGCGGAAGCTGAAACTCCAGTACTTTGGCCACCTCATGTGAAGAGTTGACCATTGGAAAAGATTCTGATGCTGGGAGGGATTGGGGGCAGGAGGAGAAGGGGACGACAGAGGATAAGATGGCTGGATGGCATCATGGGCTCGATGAACGTGAGTCTGAGTGAACTCTGGGAGATGGTGATGGACAGGGAGGCCTGGTGGGCTGCGATTCATGGGGTTGCAAAGAGTCGGACAAGACTGAGCAACTGAACTGAGCTGAAGTGACTCAGCAGCAGCAGCAGCAGCCAAGAACACTCTACCTTGCAAAGCTCTCATTAAGATTTGATAAAAATATAAAAAGCATTACAGATAAGCCAAAGCTAAAAGGGTTCAGTACCACTAAACTGACCTTATAAGAAATGCAAAAGGAACTTATCAAAGTGAAAAATAAAACTCTACAATTAAAAGTATGAAAGCTGTAAAAGGAAAAACTCAACAGTAAATGAAAATATATAGTAAAGGCAATAAATTATTCTTGCACAAAGCTAGTAGAAAAGCTAAAAAGATAAAAGCGATATAATTATTTATACCAACAATAAGCAGTTAAGAGATACATAAAACATTTAGATATATAATATGATTGCAAAAAAAGTAATCATGAGTGTCAGATAGAATAAATCCAGCACTGTTAAAATATATTTAAAATTAAGGTATCAGCAAGCTAAAGCAATCAAATATGTAGGCAGGTAGATAAGAGATAGAAACTTCATGATAACCACAAACCAGAAATCTATAATAGTTACAGTACAGAGAGAAAGGGGTCTAGATATAACATTAAAGATAGTCATCAAATCACGAGAGCAAACGAAGGAATAAAAACGAATTACAAAAGAAACTGAAAACAAATTACAGAAAGACAATGAGAACATAAATATGAGCAATCTGTTTATATGTAAAGAGACTAAGTATTCCAATCAAAAGACTAAATGGCTGAATGGATACCAAAAAATGACCAGTTTACATGCTGTCTATAAGAGAGTTTCTTCAGACCTAAAGACACACACAGACTGAAAGGGAGAAAATGGAAAAAATTATTCTATGGAAATGGAAATCAAAGGAACGCTGAGGTAACAATACTTGTATCACACAAAATAGGTTTCAAAAAATAAAGAAGACATGGCAATTGTAAATATGTATGTAACAGTATTCTATGTGTGCCATGCTTAGTCACTCAGTTGTGTCTGACTCTTTGTGACGCCATGGACTGTAGCCTGTCAGGTTCCTCTGTCGATGGGGATTCTCCAGGGATTCTCCATACTGGAGTGGGCTGTCATGCCCTGCTCCAGGGGATCTTATCAACCTAGGAATAGAACCAGGTCTCCCACATTGCAGCAGGATTCTTTACTATCTGAGCCACCAGGGAAATGCAAGAATACTGGAGTAGGTAGCCTATTCTTTCTCCAGGGGATCTTTCTGACCCAGGAATCGAACTTGGGTCTTCTATACTGCAGGCAGATTCCTTACCAGCTGTGCTACCAGGGAAACCCATGTGCCCATCATAGGAAAACTTAAATACATAAAGTAAATATTAGCAGAAATAAAGGGTGAAACTTACAGTAACACGATATAGTAGGGGACTGCAATACCCCACTTGAATAAATGGATAGATCTGCCATACAAAAAAATTAGTAAAGAAACACTGGTCATATATGACACACTAAAATGTATATATTAATATTTTTAAATCAGTCAATGTGATATACCACATTAACAAGTTGAAGAAGAGAAAGCAAATGATCATCTCAGTAATATAGAAAAAGCTTTTGACAAAATTCAGCATCAATTTATTATTAAAAACACTCCAGAATATGTCTATAGAGGAGAGATTTCTCAAAATAATAAAAGCCATATATAATAAGGCCACAATTAACATCATTCTTACTGGTAAAAAATCGAAAGTATTTCCTTTAAAATCATTAGCAAGACAAAAATTTCCACTTTTGCCACTTTTATTCAACATTGTTTTGGAAGTCGTAGCCATCAGACAAGAAAAAGAGATAAAAAGAATCCAAATTAAAAAAGGAAAAAGTTAAGCAGTCATTATTTGCAAATGATGTGATCCTATACATAGAAAATTTGAAAGAGACCATCAAAATAAAAAAAATACTACAGATCATAATGAGAAAGTTACAGGATACTAAAGAAATCTGTTGCATTTCTCTACAGTGTGAATAACCGATAAGAAAGAGAAATGAAGGAAACAGTTTCATTTGCAACTGCATTAAAAAGAATAAAATACCTAGAAATAAATCTATCTAATGGTGCAAAAGATCAATAGTCAGAAAAGAGTAAGACAATGATAAAAGCAATTGGAGATGTTGCAAACAGATGGAAAGATAGACCATATTTCTTGACTGGAAGAATTAATACTGTTAAAATTGCCATATGAGCCAAAGCAATCTACAGACTTAATGCAATCTCTTCATAACACCAATGACATTTTTCACACAAATAGAACAAGTAATTTTAAGATTTGTATGGAAACAAAAAAGACCCAAAATAGCCTAAATAATTTTGAGAAAGAAGAATTGAGCTTGAGGTATCAGACTCCCTAACTTCAGAGTATACTACTAAGCTACAACAATCAAGTCAATACAGTGTAAAGTGCTGGCACAGAAAAAATATATAAATCAAAGAAACAAAATATAGACAGCCCAGAAATAACCCATGCTTTTCTGGTCAATTAATCTACTACAAAGTTAGCAATAATATACAATGAAGAAAAGACAGTCTCTTCTATAAGTGGTGCTGGGAATACTAGATAGCTACATTAAAAAAAATTAGAGCACTTCTCACATCTACAAAAATAAACTCTAAATATATTATAAACCTAAATGTAAGACCAGAAGCTATAAAACTTATGGAAACAAACATGGGTAGAATACTCTTTGACATATGTTGTAGCAACATTTATTTATTTATTTACTTTATTTTACTTTACAATAACGTATTGGTTTTGCCATACATTGACATGAATCTGCCACGGGTGTATACGAGCTCCCAATCCTGCATCCCCCTCCTGCCTCTCACCCCATATCATCTCTCTGGATCACCTCCGTGCAGTATTTATTTTTTATCTGTCAAAGCAAGAATATACAAAAGCAAATATAAGCAAATGAGATCTAATGTAATTTCAAGTTATGTATAGCAAAGAACACCATTGACAAAATGAAAAGACTATTGAATGAAATAAACTATTTGCAAATGATATTGCTTATAAGAATTTAAATCCAACATATATATGAAGATCATATAACTCAATAACAAAAAGAAAACAACCTGATTGACACAAATGAAGAGAACTGAATAGACATTTTTTAAAGAAGACATACAGATTGTCAACATGAAGATGCTCACCATTGCCAATCATCAGAGAAACACAAATCAAAACCATAGTGAAGTATCACTTCATGCTTGTCAGATTGGCTATCATCAAAAAGACCAAAAATAATGAGTGTTGTTAAGAATGCAGAGAAAATTGAATTCTTCTACACTTTTGGAGAAGGAAATGGCAACCCACTTCAGTATTCTTGCCTGGAGAATTCCATGAACGGAGGAGTCTGGCAGGCTATAGTCCATGGAGTTGCAAAGAGTCAGACATGACTAAGCGACTAAAGCACCACCAAACTTTTGGTGGGACTTTCAATTGCTGCAGCTACCATTGGAAACATTATGGAGATTCTTCAAAAGCCTACAAATATAATTATCATATGATTCAGTAATCCCACTCCTGGGTATGTATCCAAAGAAAACAAAAACATTAATTTAAAAAGTTATATGTACTTTAATGTTCATTGTAGCAATAATTAATATAGCCAAGATATGGAAACAATCTAAGTGTCCATCAACAGAGGAATGGATACAGGAAACTAACTTTATGTATACATAGAATGAAATAATTACTCAGTCATAAAAAATAATAAAATTTTAATATTTGCATCTATGTGGTTGAACTTGAAGGGTGTTACACTTAGTGAAATAATAATAATAGTTCAGAGAGAGAAAGACAAATTTTCAGTGAAAAATTCTGAAAGAGATGAGAATACCAGACCACCTGACCTGCCTCTTGAGAAATTTGTATGCAGGTCAAGAAGCAACAGTTAGAACTGGACATGGAGCAACAGACTGGTTCCAAATAGGAAAAGGAGTCCGTCAAGGCTGTATATTGTCACCCTGCTGATTTAACTTCTAGGCAGAGTACATCGTGAGAAACGTTGGGCTGGAAGAAGCACAAGCTGGAATCAAGATTGCCGGGAGAAATATCAATCACCTCAGATATGCAGATGACACCACCCTTATGGCAGAAAGTGAAGAGGAACTAAAAAGCCTCTGGATGAAAGTGAAAGTGGAGAGTGAAAAAGTTGGCTTAAAGCTCAACATTCAGAAAATGAAGGCCATGGCACCTGGTCCCATCACTTCATGGGAAATAGATGGGGTAACAGTGGAAACAGTGTCAGACTTTATTTTTGGGGGCTCCAAAATCACTGCAGATGGTGATTGCAGCCATGAAATTAAAAGACATTTACTCCTTGGAAAAAACATTATGACCAACCTAGATAACATATTCAAAAGCAGAGACATTACTTTGACAACAAAGGTCCGTCTAGTCAAGGCTATGGTTTTTCCAGTGGTCATGTACTGATGTGAGAGTTGGACTGCGAAGAAAGCTGAACGCCGAAGAATAGATGCTTTTGAACTGTGGTGTTGGAGAAGACTGTTGAGAGTCCCTTGGACTGCAAGGAGATTCAACCAATTCATTCTGAAGGAGATCATCCTGGGATTTCTTTGGAGGGAATGATGCAGAAGCTGAAACTCCAGTACTTTGGCCACCTCATGCAAAGAGTGGACTCATTGGAAAAAACTTTGATGCTGGGAAGGTTTGGGGACAGGAGGAGAAGGGGACAACAGAGGATGAGATGGCTGGATGGCGTCACTGACTCGATGGATGTGAGTCTGAGTTAACTCTGGGAGTTGGTGATGGACAGGGAGGCTTGGCATGCTGCGATTCATGTGGATACAAAGAGTCGGACACGACTGAGCAACTGAACTGAACTGAACTGAACTGAACTGAAGGTATCATAAGAGATAGTAATACTCACCAAATATCATATTTTCTATGGTTTCTAATATTCTTTGTAGTTAGGTGAGTCCACATGATTTGTTTTGGCCAATGGACTTAGAAGGAAAGTGACATATCTCTTGGCTGAGATAGTATAAAGTCCAACTCTCTGATTGCATTCCTATGAAAGCAAATAAGGATGGTGCAATAAGAGGACAGATTTCTGAATAACTCTGGAGCAGACATGGCACCTGCCTCCAATCCCTGAAATATGAATAAAAACTTGATTTTATTAGGTTAAGCTAATTAATTTGTTACTGCAGTATGACTGCTGCTAAGTCACTTCAGTTGTATTCAACTATGTGACTCCATAGACGGCAACCCACTAGGGTCCCCCAACCCTGGGATTCTCCAGATAAGAACACTGTAGTGGGTTGCCATTTCCTTCTCTAATGCATGATAGTGAACAGTGAAAATGAAGTTGCTCAGTTGTATCTGCCTCCTTGCAACCCCATGGACTGCAGCCTACCAGGCTCCTCCATCCATGGGATTCTCCAGGCAAGAGTACTGGAGTGGAGTGCCATTGCCACTAAATCACTTCTAATTAATATTTACTGGCAGAGAAAAAAAAGATAAATCTCAGGACAAAATTTCAAGAATATTTTTCTAAATATGTTTATTAAGTTATAGATGTGTATGTTTACTTATACATGAATAGAAATACATCAAGGACTAATAATTTTTATCTCTAAGGATGGGAAGTGAGAATTTCAGGAAAAAAAGTTAGAACATGACAAAAGATGTTATGATTCTACATTGCCTGAATTTTTCAAAACATATATTCATGTATTGTGTATATAAAAGTTTTCTTAAAAAATATCAAATTGTTTAAAAAAATTATTGTTATATATGTGTGCCTAATGTTTCTCATGTTTTAGCCAAAAGTAATTCTGG